>CAEFZY010058302.1:0-59243 GCA_903066815.1 Brachyrhaphis roseni
AGATAGATAGATAGATAGATAGATAGATAGATAGATAGATAGATAGATAGATAGATAGATAGATAGATAGATAGATCGATCATTTTACTTTATAATATTCTGAAGACTGGCAGTATTGTTACAGACAGATACTACTTGACATCTCTTACAATATTACAAGCAGTTCCATTTCATACCTCCAAAAGCTAATTATAAAAACTAAGGTATAGTGAAGAGGTGAAAATGACCAGCGTTCAAACTGTTATCATTGTGTTGATGTCTACACAATGTAGCAGCAAAAACACACTGCCACCTAAAGAGATAATCTGAAATGACACGTCTCACCTGAATTCCTTGTGGACCTGCAACCCCCACTGGTCCTTGTTTTCCTGTTTCGCCCTGCATTTTGAAACACAACTCAACTGTCATCTGCACTTCACAAACCCTATTAGCATTACTGATAGGAAATAGAACAAAGTGGAATTGTATGGAACAGAATAAATCCCTATTGTCCAACACACTGGAAAATTGCCTTTGGCTCAAAACTTAATAAGCCTGAAGTATGCATAAAAATGAGCAATTTTAATCTATTGGGGAAATTGAAAAACATGAAATAAACAGGGGAGAAAAAAAAGCAAAAGTCAAAGGAAAACCCACAGTGGATCCTTTTTCTCCTGGTTTTCCATCCGCTCCATCTTGTCCAGGCCCCCCCTGCATCAAAACAAAGAATCAGTTTGCAGACATAAAAGAATAGATGAATAAATCTGTTTCCATATTTAGTCTGTTATAATTAACACTGTTTCTCACAGTTTTTCCTGGAAGCCCAACTGGCCCCATGGGTCCCTCAGAACCGGTCTCGCCCTAAGTCAACAGTAGAAATGACTCCGAGTTAGTCTGACATATTCTCTCTTCTGTTAGCTAAATCCTCAAGGACGAGTTTGGATGGTGTGGTAAGTATGAAATTCTGGTTGAGATAACACGCTTTATGAAAAAGATGATTAATTCATACCTTTTCTCCAGGGGGTCCAACTACTCCCTGCTTCCCTGGCAATCCCTAAGATCAAAACATCGTACAAAAAGAAGTTTCACTTGTTTAGTCTTGTCTCGAGGGGAACAAACATCAGCTGCGTTTCCATTACAAATGTGCACAAAACATTTTTAATTGTGCTTCCTGTGACTATTGGAATTCTAAAAATAACTTAGCTTAATGAAAACACGGCAGTTTCAAAGTTCTTTGCGCTAGGACGAAGTGATTGTTCAGCACCGTGTAAATCGCTGTATTTCATAAAACTCCAATGGAGACACTTTTGGTTTTACATCAGACGAGTCACGTGGTCACAACCGGCGGAAAAGATGACAAAAATGACAGGAAGTGGTCATATTGGTTTTTACCATCTGACATATCTTTATAAGCAGATAATTACATATATTATAATGCCTGTGCCCATAAAATGGCAGGGTTATGAAATGATGCTGAAAGAAAACTGCAGCAAAGAAACGCCCATAGAACCTATTGATATTTACCATGAGCTTTGAAAGTAACACCATCTTCAAACGTTGGATTAAAATCAGAAACTATATGGCGATGAAAACAAAATGTAATGAACGTTTACTCACTGGTATACCAACAATCCCTCTAAGACCAACGTCTCCCGGTGCGCCAGGCTCTCCCTGTTGAAAACATCAGCGAGTACCAATGAGCATTTAGTCGATCATTTTACATGAAGGCTCTGGACAGCTCTATCGATATGTTTGAATCGTGTCATTTCGAGTTTCAGAATTGCTTAACAGTTGCTGTCTCTTATTTTGGTATGTAGGTCAGACATATGTATATGTTTATTGGGATCAAAGGAGCAAAACCTTAAAAGTTATATTATGCTAAACTCCTGCTGAGTCTTTTTTTTTCTTTTATGAACATTTCCCAATATGTTCAAGGCTCAGTCAGTGACTAAGAGGTCATCTGATCTACTCAAAAGACTCCTTCCCCCATGTGAGTTTCTTCAAGCATTTGGAATGCAAAGGTGAGTGAATCATAATTGGTGCAGACAAAGCATCTATCTAAGTAATATCGTATTAAGTATCATATTTATGCTGTAATTTTTACAATATTTGGATAAAACTAAAATTTTGTAGCAATATCACATGTACATATGAACACCATGGTGGATGTGTGTTTTTACATCTGGTTTAAACTGGGTAGAAATTGACTAAACATTTTGTGTGACGGGAAGATTTAACAACTAAAAGGGTCTGATGAGTTCACTGATTTGTCCTTAAACAGTTTGATTTCCCTCTAAAATGAAACCTTTTGGAAAGAAAGTGGAAAAGCAAATGTTTACGACTGAGGAAACGGTGGCTGCATCTTCTAAAGTGAAAGATACAGCCATGCATCACATTTTGATGGGATTAAAATGTGATCCCATTTTAGATCAAAATGGATCCAAAATGTGGATCCATTTTGATCCACATCAAAATGGATCACATTTTGATGTGTGAAAAATTATTGTAAAAATTATTGTAAAATTTTTACAATAATTTTTGTAAATTATTGTGCAAATTATTGTACACATTTTGATCCCATCCCATTTTGATGGGATCAAAATGTGATGCATGGATTACACCAACGATAGTTCTGATTCAGCGTATGCAAAACAGCTATCTAGACTTCAGATACCTTGGTGCCGTTATCTCCAGGAAGTCCATCCATCCCGTCTGTGCCAGGCTCACCCTGTGGTGCCATGACAGGTCAGTAAGAAATATGAATTAAAATGACGAAGCTGAACATACAGACTCAAATATTAACATACTTACAACTTCTCCCTTTTCTCCTTT
Organism: Brachyrhaphis roseni; assembly: GCA_903066815.1. Lineage (NCBI taxonomy): Eukaryota > Metazoa > Chordata > Actinopteri > Cyprinodontiformes > Poeciliidae > Brachyrhaphis > Brachyrhaphis roseni. The sequence goes on from CAEFZY010058302.1 coordinate 2,812, forward strand.
GACACCAGCCTGTCCTTGAGGTCCCACAGCTCCCTTAATGAAATATTTAAATATAAAATTTTTGTTTTTTTCTCCCCTTTCAGACAGTTTATTTTTTCTCTTTCTCTGAGCTAGAGAAAGCTCAGAGAAGGACTCACATTGTCGCCCTTCGACCCTGGCACCCCTTGCCGCCCTCGGACCCCTTCCACACCCTGAAAATAGAGACCCGTCAGCTACAGATGTTGACCTTTCATGTCTTACAGGAAGTGGCAGGAAGTCAGAATGCCTACAGGAGCTCCGGGTGGGCCGGTGGGTCCGGGTACACCGTTGTAGCCAGGAGCACCCTGTGAAAAGATGGGAGTCAGGTCACATCGACAGAGACAAATCCAAGTCATCAGCTACAAACCCACTCTGTCTCCTTTCTCTCCGGAGGTCCCTGGGGCTCCAATTGGTCCTCTTTGCCCCTAAAACAACAAATAGTTACATCGTTTGCCTGCTGTGTATAGATTTCATGATATTATTACATTATATCATGATATATTTTTCAATATTTTTTCCCTACATCATCTCCCATGCGACCTGGTGGACCCTGAGGACCCGTTTCTCCAGTTTGACCCTTTAAAAATAAAATTAGAATTAAACTACAACAGCATTAGACTTAAATGAAGTCGTTTACATAAACAGTTATTTACATCGTACCTTGTCTCCGGGCTCTCCGTCTTTTCCAGGCTCACCTGGGAGTCCTTTGTGTCCCTAAAGAAAAAAAAAAGAAAAAAAAAGGAAGGCCAATAAAGTAGAAATGATTTCCTTGTGGATCACCCATTAATCTAAAAATGTCTACTGGTGGACCGACCGATCAAAGAGAGTGCAGGAATCATCAAAATCATGAGGATTTATTGACCGGCGCATACATGAGCCTGATTAGCAGCACTAAGACCCTCCTCCAGTCCTGTCTTCTAAAACAGTGTGCAGTTGACTCTTCACTTCAGTCATCTGTCACCAACTGATTGACAGTTGTACAAATGAAACAGGCGGACCAATGATTAAATGTTTGGGTGAGTAGAAGCCGGGTCAATTTCTGGGTAAGGAAAATAAATATTTGTGTGCCAAAATAAGCTGAGTTTCTGTTACAAATCTTCGTCTATGTTCTGCTAATGTGGGGAGAAAAAAGCATACAATTTCACAATTTCCATTATATAAGAAACAACATTAAAATACCATGAATTAGCTTGTGCAAGTCATTACAAATCATGGCAGAGACTGATGTAAACAGTTACATGAGGTGTATTAATATGCTAATCATCTATCAGCCAATCAGAGGAGACGTCGGCTTCTTATTGAGGCGATAAACCCCGCCTACTTTGGAGTGGCTACGTATGTGCCGCTTTGGGGAAACTGTAGTCAGAAGAGTTTTGGATTCAACACAACTTTTTATGAACTGTGATGCTGTGACGGATCTGCTGGAAACAAACCATCATCCTCCTAGCCAAATAATTGGCTGCTCTCAGTTTATCGTTTTTTGGCCAAATAGCATTTCAAGTTCTTTTATGGAATAAAGTATATATGCAGTTTCACACCATGTTTGAGGTGGGAATGTCTACTTTACCTTTTTTTTTTTTTTTTTTTTTACATTTATTTTCTATATTGTCCTTTTTTTCTTGCTGTAGTTGAAAAAAAAAAACTACCACTTCCTATCGTCTTCTTCGTTGTTTCTGTCAGTAGTAACATCCGGCTGTTGATATTGTGACTCTCGTGATGAGAACAAAGTGTTTCCATGCAGCTGGAAGAACACCTCAACTTAGCGCAAAAACTTTTTAATTGAAAAAATATCAGTTTTTTTTCTAAATGGGTGTGTTTCCTTTAGGCAAATTTATTTTTCGTATTTCCAATTTGTCCAATTTTATGGTTACTGGAAATGCAGCTACATACAACATACTACATGGAATAGGCCTCTGGCCTGGAGGGGGGGCTTGTGACCAAACGATCTGAACTGAATCGGATGTGGACTTAGTTTGACCTGGTGAACTGGACTCATTAGTTGGCAAAGTGATCATTTGTTGTGAATTGATGAAACAGCATAATCAAGCTGAATCGCATTGGATAGTTTTAACTAAAACAGTATTAAACTGAATTGAGTTGTGCTGCACAAAATCACTGCATCATTTCTGAGAAGGAAACCACTTTAAATGCTTCCGTCCTGTTTGACCTTCTTAACCTTCCTCACCTTCATCCCTGGCACTCCATGCAGTCCCTGAGGTCCAGCAGGACAGGCGGCAGGACACTGTAAACACAGAGAGAGACGGGTTTCTCTCACAAAGCTGCACATCCACTTCCACTGCAGTGACTCATCCTGATGGAAGATGTGCTGCCACCGCTCTAATTGTCATGCATCCAGGAAACATTTGGCTGTGTGTTAGACAGTGAGACACTCACAGCTTCCCCACTCCCCTCACTGTTGGCACCGGGCGGTCCCTAGAAGACAGCAGAGCGACATCTAGAGCGGCCTCAGGTGGGTGGAGACGTTCTCATGAGTACACCACATGAAAACCCAATGGGAACGTGTGAAAAGGAAACACTGCATGCAACATCCTTACACCCTGACACGGCGCTCACGTCTTTAGGAAGACGTGAACCAATTATTTAAAGAAGGAAGACAGATTATTATTATTTATTACTATTATTAGAGCACCAGTTACAGGTAGACGGTCTGTCAATCTTGGCTGGGTAAAGAGCTTCATATAGTATAGAATGAGTAGGTTTGTATTTGCGATGCTAAGTTTCAGGCTAAAACTTTCACCAAACCAAAACAGTTCACGTCAGGTAGGGATTTTAATAACTGGACATATTTATTTGTGACTGCCTTATTATGCTTGCAATAGGCTATGAATGAAAATGCATGGCTTTTCTACGGAGCCCTATAAGGGACATAGCAATTTGTTTTCTTTTGCGTTCCTTCGCAATAAGTTTGCGTTCCCTCACTGCGTGTACATCTAGTGTGTGTACATCCGGTGTGTGTACATCTAGTGTGTGTACATCTAGTGTGTGTACATCCAGTGTGTGTACATTCCCTCACAAAACGTCTGTTTCCTTTTGTTAGCTTACAGTTCTATGTGTTCTCTTGCCTTATGTTCTGTCTTCACTCACAATACTTTTGCCCGTTTTCACTGAGGATGTTTAAAGTTGTACACATACGTCCAATTTTAAATGTACATTTGTCACTGCGACTGTAAAACAGACCATGTGTATCTGCTAGTCTATTGCGAGAGAACATAGTTTTTACTGTTAGTGAGTGTGATACCTTTGTGAGGTAACGCAAAAGAACAAAAAAAAATTCCCCATGTCCCTTAAAGGGCTCCGTACTTTTGACTTTTCACAGAACAAAAACAACACGCACTCTCTCTGAATCTCCTAATTAAACCATTGTTGTTGTTGTTGTTGTTTTTTAGCAACTTTAGCAGCCCAATTGCCCAACATAGTCAGCCAAGGTTGACAATCAGCGTTTATAATCCCAAATTAGAAGGAAGGAAGGTTGAAAAGAAAAATCCAACAAAATAAATCTAAAATACATCAGCTGGAAAACAGGATCATTTGATGCAAAACCCAACATGGGTTAGATTTGGTTCTTACCACGGGCCCCGGTGGACCAGGGGGCCCAGGAGGCCCTGGGGTGCCAATGCCCCCTCTGGGTCCAGGTGGGCCCTGCAGTTTCCAAGCAAACATGGTAAGAAAAAAAATCATAACATGTCAGCAACAACAAAAAACATTTTTTTTGCTGTACTGTCAACAAGATAATGTCACAAATTCTGGTCAGCAGTTAAGTTGGCTCACTGAACCAACCAACTGAACTGGTCTGACTTGTTTTTTATTTTTTCTTATTTTTTTATATTTTTACCATGTAGCTGAAATGTGCTGCATAAATTAACTTAACTTGACATAAACAGTTTAACTTGTTTTATATTCTACTGACAGGTGACAACAGAAAAGGGTAAATATTAAATTAAGCATTTCCCTGGTAATTTCTTTGACATGCAGTCCAAACCGGCGGCCTGGACCATAACCCTAATGTTTTCATGTCTACTCTGTTAGGGTTAGGCCTGAAACGACTTCGTCAGGTTTGTAAACCTACAACTTGGTCACGTTTAGGGCTCAAAAAACAGAGTACAGTCTGAGGATGAAACAGCTAGGTTAGGACTAACGTTGATTTTATTCACAAGATACAATTAGAGTGAAAATCTGACCTCAGGTCCGATGTTTCCTTCATCTCCTGGGGTTCCTGGCTTCCCTGGTGGACCCTGCAAACACATCAGGTAACGCAAATGAAACGCTAATAGAAAGATACGAAGATGTAATTTCAAATTAGATTTCGTGACTGGACTAAAATGATAAACTGAGTACGTACGGCGGGTCCTTCGCTTGCTGGGCCCTGTGGAAGATGAGAACACAAGAAGTCATAATGGAGATCCACAGTGAGTAAGCTCTGAGCACGGGTCAAGTGTTTCTCACTTACAGGAGGACCTGGGGGTCCGGGAAAGCCAGGCAGACCCTACAAATAAACCAATGAGGAATCAGCAACTCTACAACAAAATTAAACTCAATGTTTTTCTTCTAACTGATGTTTAGATGATTTAATTGCTGACTCACTCTTTCTCCTACAGCTCCTCTGGGACCCAGTGGACCAATGGAACCCTGCAGACGGCAAAAAGAAAACACACACATATCAATATTGCTGTTCCTTTCACTGTGCCGTACCACACACTCTCACTCCCACATTCTGCACACGCAAAAACAAAAAAAAGACGTTCCACTCCTCCAGAGTTTTAGACGAGCGTGATCTGGAGTCTAAAGTAAGAAACTTCTGTACTGCTGAGTTTCAGTATTTTCATTTGATCCCACACAGAGACAAGAATCCAGACAGGTACATGAAGGGGTTGGGGGTGTGTGTGTGAGTGTGGAGTGTGTGTGTCTCTTACAGGAGATCCTGGAAGACCAGGGAGGCCCCTCTGTCCTGGAAGACCGATCTCCCCCTTCTCCCCTTTGCTGCCCTGGCAAACAGAGAGAACAACAATAAAATCAGCACTTATCTGCTTCCTGCATCTGCCGGCACCGTTGCTAAGATACAGAAAGGCAGAGCTGGTAAACATTTAATCAATGGAAGGTGGGGTGTGCTCGGTTTGTAGGCGCTCATGCTGATGGAGTCTTATGCTGACAACAGTACCGGTTATTTTTATTCACACACTGAATTTGAAATAAGAGAAGCTGTGAAAATGTGCATCCAGGCAAACACACACAGCAAAAACACAGAATCTTACCAAGTGTTTTTGGTCAAATTTCTACATGCAAATATCTTAGGACATTTGAGATGAGACTAAACTAACATAAAATGTAACTTTTCAGTAAGATATATGAGCTTGTTCTAAGTCAATAATGTCTTAAAGTGAATAAAAACTACAGATTTCTTTTTCCACTTATAAGACATTTTCCCATGTTGCATCCATTTTTGTTCAATATAAATGGAAACAAACTCCTTCAGCGTTCACTTTAGTGAAACTTAATCTCAGTAGAAATGATGTCTGCATAAATCAAACAGTACTAAGTCTAAGTCGACTTTTGAACTCAAAGGGCAGTATTATGTTATCCAGGCGCATAGTATCATTTTATAGCACTATCAAGTAACTTGAGTTGTTATAAAAATACTATATATATCAAATAAAAAGAAAGACTTTGTTAACTTAACACCTTGAAACTGGGTCTCTGTATCTTTAAGAAACTCCTGCTCTTTCTAAAAGAGGAAGTCATCACAACATGGCTCCTCTATTAACTTTAGCAACATTTTTACCAGCTTTGCTCTGAGAAGCAGTTCTGATAATGAGTTACTTCGGTTAGGAACACATTTAGAAGTGACATAGTGTTTGGTTTGTATTTGTGTCTGCATAAACAATCATTTTTATCCTAAATATATTCAATGAACATACAAAAAGAGATATTTTAGGAGAGTAGCATCATGGCTAGCCTGACAAGAAAACTACCTGATGAAAATTTCTGCTTGACCAATATGCTCATGAACTTTCCAATAGCTTAGGGGAAAAAAATTGCAACGTGAACAGTTTTTCTGAGGTGTTCTGTCAAACAAACGCATAGATGCGTGAATAACCTTCAAGAAAAGAATTTTGTAAATAAACAGTTTTATACTCTGCACTTACAGCAGCACCTGGAATCCCTGGAGTCCCTGGAAAACCCTGGAGGGACAAAAACATGGTGAAAACAGAAAAACATGGGAGAACATGTTCTCTGGATAATGTCTCGACTCAAGGAAGACACGCTTACATCTCTTCCATCCCTGCCACTTTCTCCTGGGGCCCCTCGGGGCCCCTCAGGGCCAACGGGACCTGGTGGACCTTGAAGAGATTTGTCAGGCTGAGAGGAGAAAAAGAATAGTCTGAAAATGTGTCACAAGACCAACTGCTACTTTTGTAAAAAAAAAAAAAAAACAAGGTACATATATACCTTGATCACTTCAAATCAGTTTGAAGTGATCAATAAATGAGAAACAGTTGGGTGGTTTTTACTAACCGTGTGTCATATTTATTAAATCTAATAGGAAGAAATGCTTGAATTGTATCAAACCCTTAGCAATGTATTAAATAGCTCCATACGGAATCAAATGTTGCTGTTTTGTTAAAGCTCATCAAGAATGGTTTAAGTCATTATTAATATCTGCTTTGAGTTTTAGGTTAAATAATATCTTTGTTAGGTTTAGTAGAGCTACCTTGTTAGGTTTAAGGAAGAGTTTAGTACGGTCCAAAATACAGCGTTAAAAACAAGAATCTAGCATGTTGCTTCGTCTTCTACACCGACGTTTTCCCCCTGAGTTCAACCGACTGACACTAACACTGGGAGGTAACTAGTGCCAAACTATTTCGTTTTGTGCAGCAAAAACTTTCCTTTGTGCCCCTTTCATTTTTAAAAATATTAACAAATGTTCCCAGAGGCCACCAAAGGTTGATCAGCCAGTCCGTCTTTACAAAATCAAACAAAAGTTGGCGTCAATCGACGTCGTGCTGCATTTCTTGTTGTTTGTGCCGCCATCAATAAGGTTTTTAACCCTGAACCCAACATGAACAAAATCAAATGGAATTGATGTAATATAAATTAACTGTGCTTCTCTTGTTCTGTTTCATACAGCATGAAATCTGATTGATCCTGTAAATGATTTTGTAAAGATTTATTAATTTTTTTAATTTGCTCGTAGCACAAAAAAAAAAAAGAAACAACAGTTGACTGGCACGGTATTTTTTTTATTTTGTAACTGTGGGCGGACTGGTTGACCTTTGGTGACCCCTGGAAACAACTATTAACGTCTTCAAAATGATAGCAGCACATAGGAAAACGTTTGACACCAATTTAATTTCAGTTGAAGCAGCTGGAGGGAGAAGGGAGGGTCCAACTTCACTCAGGTGTCTTATCCACATGTTTGGACTAAAGTGTAGGGTTGCTAGATAAAATTATTTTCTTCCAAAGAAAAAAAGTTGTGGTTTAAGGATTGATCCAAATATTAGTTGACTTTGCCACAAACCTTTGAGAAGAAAATTTTAAATAAAAAGGGATTTCAGAAACACAGTGAGTCCAAGCGTACATCCAAACCTACTTGTGCCATATTTAAGTTTAAAATTAAATCTGTGATTTCTTAAAGGTCCACTTTTATGCAAAATTCACTTTTTCCATGTTTCTGTGCTTCCATTTAAGTACCTCGTGTTAACTAGCAACCCCTAGCCATGGGCAGGCCCTCACCTGGCAACCCAAGTGGAGCTTCTCCCACTTTGTTACAAAATAAGCTAAATATGTTCTGCTATGGATGCTGGAAAAGGAAAATGTTTTGCTGTCGGCATTTTCTCCCAATCACGGAGAATACAACTGTGTTCTCCGTCTTATTCCCATTAAATAAGACTGTGTTTTATTTTTGCTTGCAATGTCTCTGCATTATTGAGCTAGGATGGCGTGACCAGCAGCAGCTTATTTGCATAATGGTGACATAGCCCTAAAACTTCGCATTGCTAAATGAGCTCAAAACAGACGGAACTGACTGAGTGAAATTTCAATATCTGAGAATAATTTTGTGTAGTAAATGTAAAGAATATGTTTTGTACAACTCACAGACCTATGCCATAGCTTAAAGACAGAATTAGGAATTTTGTGGACTGGAGATGTCCAGTTCTCCCAATAGCTGATAGATTTGGGGAACTTTGAAGACGTTGATAGAACTTATGTCAAGTCAATATATTGCCACCTTCCTAAAATAATGGCAAATTTTTTGCCTTTGCAAAAATTATTATTTTTTTTCCCCTCCGTTATTTTTTGGCAATAAAAAAGGGGTGATTTCTTGCAAAAAATCACTTCTGGCAAAAAATAACTTAGGCCATTATTTTAGGAAGGTGACAATGTATGATACTGATAGATTCCCATTAAATAAGACTGAATGCTAAAATCGAGTCAAAAGGTGCTCCAGAAACACTTGTTGCATTTTTATTATTTTTTTCTTCTATAAATGTGTAAAACAGAAATGTCTCGTTTTTACCTGCCACTTTAACAGGGGTGTGTAAACCTTTTTAAGAGCTGCTTCTACCTTATATCGGCTCATTAAGTTATGCTATCATCGGATTATATTAACGGTGAGTAATGCTCAAACAGAGAGGCACCAAATTGAAAAAACAAAGCGATTAGGCAACCATAGCACCAAAAAAAAAAAAAGTAAATAAAAAAAAAATTAAAAAATCCCAAGCAAAAAGAAGGAAGAGTAGAAAAAATAAATACCTCAGCATTGGCAAACATCTGCAGAAGCAAGAGAAATCAGATAAAAGGAAAGTTAGTCGAAGAAGTCCATCACCTTCACCAAAGTGTCAGCAGAAGCGCATGTGTTCATATTCTTAGTGGTGAGTAATAATTATCATGCTGTCGTTTAAAAAACACCAAAGTCTCCATCTACAATCCCCATGTTAGCCTGAAAGCTAGCAGAGCGGATCTGGACAGGTCGTTTCTGTCTGTTAAGGCTGCAGTCATTTACATTTTATTACGTGTGACAGAATAAAATGGATTTATGGCCGTCCTGATTCAGAATGCCGCAGAAGGGGCAGAGTGGCATTTTCACTGCGAGCTACGTCAGTGTCTAGGAGGCAGACATCTTAATAGCTGTTCTTCATCCACAGAGAAATAAAAGATATCATTATTTAATCATAAATGTCATAAACGCTATATTGCTTTGTGTGTGTGTCCGCACATGTGTGTGTTTGTGTCATTTCAGGACACTGCTGAAATGAAAAATGAAATTCTCAAATGGTACATAATTGAAACTATATTTATGATGACATTTATCTTCATCTATGATCGAGATGATGGAGGGGAGAGAGGTGGAACAGCAAATTATTGCATTTTCAAGTTGTACATCTGATCTGTGATCCTTAAGACATGAAATATAATTCATCAGATCGGCATCCTGAGGATTGTAATCTCAAGTCGGAATTTCCTGTTTGATAATAAACACAACGACCCTCAATGATGGAGGTTTTTAACAAACCTAGTCTTTCAATGTCATAATACAGTAGATGTATTTGCTAGTGCTAAAGTATTTTTATTTGAATTGCTGTCTACTTGTATCCCAATAAATCAGGCATACATATCTAATTTTCTAAACTTTACATGTTGCCATTGTGCTTGAAAGCACAATATGGAGGGCGATTGTGTTTCTAATCACTGTGAGCAAATCTTAGCTGTAAAATTTACAACAACTTGCAAATCTTACTGGTTTTCTGAATTGTTACTGGAATGGAATTACAGTGCATACACTTATTAGAATGAAAAATAACATGAATGACAATGATTTTGGACTTGAACTGGATTTGAATGATGTGTCTTGGGTCAAAATAATGAAACATGAAATAACTTCATTAAACTTTAGAAACTATAATTGGTTATACAAGTTTTTAAATAATTGTGGAATTTCTCCAATCTATATAGCTAAATGTAAGGGTTAGTTACATTATGGCCCATTCCGGAAAAAAAACATCCAGTTTGAGTAAGAGCTACCGTTTTTAACCAAAAGTGGTCAAATATTTTGGATTCAAATTTTGACTTTGTGGTCGAATGAAAAGCAGCACATTGCTAGTAAGCTAACGCTAACATTTGGATTAAAGCTAAATTTGTTCTTGGCAGGTCAGCTTAGGTCCACTTTTCAAAAATAATGAGATGCAAAAGGTTTTCTTTACCGATACTGAAAGGGTGATCTTGTACACATCAATAAAGATACATCTTTATTGTGTTCTGACTGTGTCCCAGAGTTGGGTTTGGACTCTACAACTAGCATTGTGTCCACAACTCTTCAACTTTCAACCTTTGCATCTTGCAGAACTGATAATCTTTATCTCCACCTGACTGTTGTAGGTGCTGCCTGTGTGAGTGTGGAGCTGAGCAGACCTGAGTCCTTGTTACTGTACCTCTGCAGCAGGAAGCTCGTTGCAGCTCTCTCTCTGGGCTCTCTTTGGATCGCAGTGGATTAACATCCACTGGAGCTCAAACTGAAAAAAAAACAACAACAACAACAACAAAAAGATTTTAGTGTTACAGAATATCCAAAGTTAGATGATAGGGTCATTTTGTAATGATAAAGAAGGGTAATGAGATGATTCATAATTATTTCTTTTTAGTTCAGAATCGGTAGTCTTTTGTTGAGGGGCTCCTGATTCCCTAGTCATGCAGTTCTCTGCACAGATTAAGTTATTTCCCTCCATTTCTACCGTCTGGAACCCAGCTGAGCAGTTTTGCTGTGACAGCGGCACTTTAGAAATTATAGCATAGCTCAGCTTGCACATAAAGCTGAATGCATTTGTTCACAGAAAGAGCCATTTTCCTGACAATGCTTGAGAGCGGAGCCAGGGCACGCGATTAGACGCAGCGCGCATTGGTCTCCGTCTGGGGCTTACCACAACAGAGGCATCGGGGTCAGCATCCAGCCTGCCAATCAGTGTGTCTCCTTCTGTGTTGACAGGTCCTTTTCCCTTGATGGGCTTCTGATCCACAGGTTGGCAGTCCACGTACAGCGTGACCTGGTCGCGCTCGACACCGATCATCACCTTGTGCCACTTGGTGTTGAAGAGCACGGACAGGCCGGGGAAGGTGACGGTCTGCAGGTTCCCGTCCGCGCCCATCAGGAAGTACTCCAGGGCCTGCTGGTCACCGTTTAGCCTGAGGCCAGCCTGCTTGTGGCCGTCTTCGTCCACTATTTGCCAGACGTTCCACACCTTGCTGACCGTGTTCTTGATCATGCGAAAGGTGGTCATGAAGGAGTACTCATCTGGGAAACCCCGAGGAAAGTTAAGCCTGCAGAGCACGGTGAAGAGATCAAGAGACAGTCGCTGGGTTTCCCTTAACCGTGTAATTGCGTGATTTGACATCTTGAAAATAAATTTGGTTACTGGGAACAAGCTAATTTCAAATAAAACTTGCTTTTCGATCAGAAGTTTTGGCGCTCGGATGAGGGGGGGGATTTTATGACCGTATCAAAGATGATTTATTTAGCAAAACTGCAATAGAAACACTTTTTTCGCATCACACGAGTCAACATCTGGTGATCAACAACCAGATGTTGCCTCTGGTGGAAACCACAAAGAACAAAATGACAGGAAGTAGTAGGAGGAATGGCGCTGCATGATTTTTAATGACTTTTCGAGGTAACACACATATTCACGTGTTTTTAATTGTGTTTCTTATTAAATGGGAACACTACAATTGCAAAATAGTTTGACATTAGCAGAATATTTACAAAGTTTTGCACACATTTGTAATGGAAATGCACCTGGAGACTTTTTTTTAATAAACGGTACTCAAAGGTACCCAGCGGTGTCGCAACTCACAAAGTCTTTAATGTCAGAGTAAAGTCATGACCGCAAAATGAGTACATCTCAGCAAAACTATCAAGCACAAGACTTTGTTCCAAATAACTTTGAGCCAAGAAAAGTTAGCAAAAGAGTGTCGGTGTATAAATCAGTAACATCATGCAGACCTGGTTAACAGTCAGGAACTCTCTGTGTTTTTGACAAGCCAACCTCTCAGAAGGTAGTAAATTTATGAATGGCCACCGCAACCGAACTTCTGCTGAGTCTTAAATGAATGAGGTGAAGCAATAAAAGAAGGGGTTTCCTGTAGCCTAATAAAATGAATGAAAACTTCTCTACCAAGTGTTGCCTCAGGTCAGAGAGTCTGGAAGCATGCGACGTTTCTTGCCCCGCAGTTGATGAGAGAAGGAGAACAGTCTAAGCTAAGGGGGCATTGCCTGTACCACTAGACTTTGCAGGGGAATAACAATGAGGTATTTGCATTCAGGGCACTGGGCCTGAGTGGCATTGGTGAGGGGTGCCAGTGACTTGCGTAACAGCCTCTTAAGTAAAGCTGGCATACAGAAACTAACATTAGTCCAAACAGAGCGGCGCAGGCACTCTGGGAAACACCGAAGGCAACCTTGGTTATGTAACGATGCTAAAGCCTTTGACGTATACTTGGTCCAGGAAGCAGGTTTATGTTCAGAAATCAGCTAGTTGAAACTAAATGGAGCACAAAAACCACAAGCTAAAAATTTGCATAGGTATGTAAAAGTATTGGCATCCCTTGAATTTTGCCTTTTTGCCACATTACAGCCCAAATTTCAATGTATGTTTTTGGGGTTTTAATGGATGAGGCATCGGAAAGTACTGTATTGTTTCAAAGTAGAACAGAAAGTACTCTTATTTTTGAAAAGTGTGTCATAGTCTCTTGACATTTACACATTTAGGGACAGAAGTTTTTACCAGTTTCTCTCTGCTACATAGTTCAAGCTCATTCAAATTGAGCTTGAACTATGTAGCATGAGAGCATGAGCGCTGGCAAACATTTTTGCATGTTTACCAGATTGACCAGATTTTAATTTTAGTGTTTTCTGGGGCGTCTTCCATCACAATATATTGTCAATTTAGTAATAAAGCACTCTGTAAAACAGCTTGTGACTGCACTAATGATCACAAAACCACAATAAAATAAGACTCAACAATAAAACACAACAGTTGAAAAATATAAGTTACAATGTCGGGTCATTGGATAGAAATGGATTTTAAGAAGCTCTGATATGAAAATGTAGGTTTTTCCATAAGTTAGAAGTAGCAAGAGTAATCACCTCTACTCTTAAGTCTGGTTCTTGGAACGGATAAAAACTGTTATCTATTTGGATCAAGAACAGACAGAGAAGAGCCTGAAGATAAGCCGGGGCTAAACCTTTGAAAACTATTAAAAGAATCTTAAGATCAATCCGATAATATACAAGCAGCCCTTATAACTGGCGTTATATTTTCTTGTTTCCGTGTTCCTGTTAAAAATCGAACTGCAGGGGCGTGCTGTGGTGGCATAGGGGTTTAACACAACCCACGTATGGAGGCCTTAGTCCTCGACGCGGCCATCACGGGTTCGACTCCTGGCCCTGCCAACATTTGCTGCATATCTTCCTCTCTTTCCTGTCAGCCTACTTTCAAAAAATACAGGCCACTAGAGCCACAAAAACCTCAGTACTTTGGAGACCCTGTAGGGAAGACTGATCCATGGTTCATACAATGAATTTAAATAATCTAAGAGTGTAATAAAAGCATGAATGATTTTCACAGTCTTTGTAACAGAATCATCTGGGGAAAAAAACTTGATTTCACAACTTAACCAGGGTTGTCAGTAAAGTTCTTTTGTCCAAATTGTATAACTTGTTCTATATTATTTAGGCTGGTTTTATGGACTGCAAAGTCCACAAAACCACTCTTCCCTTTGTGGGAAGAGTGGTCGTCTCGCAGTCCCAGCTTCCACCTGCCACATGGGGGCGTACCCCTAGACAAGACACAAAACCCCAGATTGGCTAGTGGAAAACACTTTACATGGATGGTAAGAATAAACAAACTGATCATAAATTCAGTCCACATACCATTTACTAATAGTACTAATACTAATTCTGTTGGCAGAATCTTCCACCAGATCTCTGAAGGTCCTCCTGATTTACCAAGGGCCTCGTTTCTCATTAGTTTTTCCTAACCCTAACCCTACTTTTCCTTACCTGACTAGTTGAGTGGGACAATCGTATCTTGATATGTTTGGAGTTGTCGTTCCATTTTCATTTGTTATTTGCTCATCACCTAACCCGGCTTTAGTCTTCTTGCTAACGTTCTCTCTGACTTATCTGCTCTGTTTTGTTGTGTTTTTGACATTATTTGATTAGCAACATATCTGAGAATCTTTATTCAGAAATGAAATTATATACAAGCAAATTGGCTGTCTTAAATTTCATTTATCATTTATCAAATTGAGAGGGCTGAATAGGAACTTTGAAAGATGAAAGAATTTGACTGAAAGTACACAAGAGTGTAAAAACTTCAATGCTTAAAATGGTGAAAACTTTGAAGGTCATCTAACTTCATAGAGAGGAAATTGTACATTTATTATTAACTTTTATTTTAAATTGAGTATATATATATATGTGGAGCCGTCTACAAATCTTCTGAATAACAGCTTCACCCTTCAACTTGGCTTCAGGTTAGCAGAGCAGGTTCACTCAGGATGGCAAAGCAAACCTTTAATTACAGCCTGCAGAGGAAACCAGACTTATTTCATTTTTTATTCTAAAACCTTCAGCAAGCGCCATAAGCTAATTTATCACCGCAAATGCAAGGAAGGAGAACACACACACACCCCTTCTGCTCTGCTGTGCATGTGTGTGAGGAAGGCCAAGAAACGTCTGGGCATGTTTTTTTTTTTTCTTTGGCCCCCATCAATTACATGCTGCTCAGCACACTGTAACATCTGCGCCTGTAATAATGCACCACCTGCATCAGGAGGCCGCTGCGGTGCGCTCCACGTTTCGTGCGGTTTCATGTCTTCCTCCCGAAGCCTCCCGTACTGTACTTACATGGTCGGAATTTGAAAGTTGGCCTCCCTGTCGAGACGGTAGGCCACCTGGAGGGGCGTGGAGCCGTCCACCTTCCTCACACCTTTCAGGGGAATCACGTCCAGCTGGAACTGGGTGATCAGATCGAAACCTGTCGGCAGGAGAAGGGGGCCGGGGAGGGAAGGGGCATGTCAGGAATTTGAGATGTCTTTGCTGCCGGAGAGAGCGAAGATGCTATCTCCGCGTTTGCGTTATCTTTGGTTTTCAGATCAAAAGTGGAGATGGTGTGTAAGAAAGCGTGGCCATACTAAGCTCCTTAATGAAACCACCAAGCAATTGCGTGCAGATGTTTTGGAAAAGTCATTACTGCTGCAGTGAGCAGTTACAGGCTTGCTGAGCTGTTCACAAAAATTCTGTAAAACTCAAGTGGAAAGTTTAGATTCCCTTGAATGCAACCCAGCCACCCATCGTTCTGTGATTAAATGACCTGCTTTTTCTTTGCCTACTGTATTCCTTCTTGTTTTTCTTTTTCTTTTACCTGGAAGGTCATCTTGTCCGTTTCTTATCGGTGGGCAGACGGTGTCACCGTCCAGTCGGCTCAGGTCTAATTCTGACGGCACAAACAGGAAGACAGTGAGGACATTGGTCTTGTTCATAAATGAGCTTGATAAATCACACATTTGATTCCAGGAGACAGCTAAATGAAAGGCAAAGTCTTTCTTGTCAAAGGGGATTCCCATCAAAATGCACTGGTCTGCAATTTTAATGCAAGGCTCTGTTACAGAACTTTAAAGATACATAAATATATTTTTTTTTTTGGGGGGGGTGTTTTTCACTAACAAATCTGGAAGATTTCACAAAAGTATACTACATTTTAAAATAAATGACTGATTCTGCTTTAGTGGATGTACAAGTTGAACAGGAAGCAAGCTGGTATTAGCAAACCGAAGCCACTTTTTCAACATTTCAGTAGACATACTGACGTATCACGGCTCCTTTTGAGTTGCAACGGCTTCAAATTTACATGCGAGACCAAAGTTTGAGTCCAATCATTCCCAAGCTGTGGGTAAAGCTATAGATGGGGAGGGAGAAGCAAACAAGATCACAAGAATCATCCTAAGAACTTGAATCTGTTTATATCCCTGTTTGGCTTTTCCATCTGATTGGGTTTCCATGCCTTTTCTCCACTTATAAATCGAGAAAATGTAGCACTCTGTTTGTGTCACCTTAAAGTCTCAGAGGATTTGCTATTACAGTTTGTTGCTTTTATTCTGTCCTCAAACTATGCTAACTGCTGATCAGTGGGATTTCTTCCTTACCTGTTTTCTCTGGAGTTGAGTGAAATGATGATGAAATGATGATGGGAAGCTAACTGGTGAGACTGGGTTCAGTCTAAAGCTTTTCTTCTTGCTTTAGAAGAAAAGCAAGAATCATTCAAATCTTCCTGATTGAATTTGCCCGCATGCTTATAATCAGCCGTTTTTTTATTGATGTTATAACTGTTGCTATTGTATATGCATATTTTGTTTGTTGCTATGGTTTCTTGGTTTTGTTTTTTTCCTCTTTCTGTATAGTAGCAGACTTTGGGGATGTTGACTCCATCCTCTAGTCCTATCTGTCTTTCTCTTTAAACCTTTTCCTGCGTTTCTCCTTTTCATTTCTCTGTTCTTTTCCATCTTAGTCTCAATTACAAATTACAGTAAGTAAACACAAAGGATTTTCTAATAACATTTCACATATATCAAGTTGAGAATCACACTCTGCTTGTGAAACGAAATCTGTTGGGCCTCACATTGAGGTCAACAATTCTGAGTGCGACACTGCCAACAAGGAAACGTAATATTAATACAAATAATAATGATAATAATGATAATAATTAAAGCTGCAAGCAGCCTCAAACGGCTCTCGCTCAATTCCTGCACCCGTCCACTAGGCGACACACAGCAATGTGTTCTGCTGTGCTCCCTGATAATGCACAAAAAAATCTAGTGCAGATTGACTCTTTTTTTTTTTTTTTTTGAATGAAGGCCTGTTGTGAGGTAAGGGGGGAACGGGTATAACCCGAGGACGGGAGCAGCCAGAGGGGCTCATCAAGTCAGCACTCTGAGTCAGCTCGTTAACAACTATCAGCATGAAAACAACACATCTGGAAGCCCTTCCTACGTCCCACACAAACTGCTGAGAAACGAGATAAACCAGTGAAGCGGTATTTATAATCCCATATTTACCACCGCAAAACACTTAAAACTAACTGAGGATGTTAGCCTCAAGTTGTTAAATGTTACTGCCTGCCGCGACATTACGCGCAGAGAACCAGTCATTAGCGCAATGAGGTGGAGATGAACCGCGGCTGGGGGTGCACACGAGTGTGCGTGTGTGTGCGCGCGCCGTGATAATGAGGCGGATCCCACAATGCGCGTGGCGCTCTTGGCGCGTCCATGTTGGATTTGTCAAGCCTCGAAACGAGCACAGAGAAAGGGAATGCTGTGATTATCAGAGAGGAGGATTAATCTGATTTAATGCTGTGACACAGAGCAGCACACTGTCTGCTATTTCTGGCCCTTGCGTCCTCTAATAATGAGATAGACCCAGCAGTGAGTGGATGCTGGCTTTACCTTTCAGTGTTGGGTTTTTGCTGAACAGGCTCACAGAAACACTGAAGCTTGCATGATGCGCACTTCAGGAGGATTTTTAGAGAAGGCGGCTGTACTCACGTCCAAGAGCTGGTGCAGCGAGGTGGGAAAGAAGAGCCACACACAGGAGGGAGCGTGTCGACACTGATGGATGGCATTGTTGCTTTCTGATGAGGAACGGTAGTGAAAATCAGTATTCGGTCATGTGTCTCACTCTGTTTGACATTTTCCCTTTTATCCGAATCGATAAAACGCCACAGGAATGTCACGCAGCACTTAGCCAGTGACCTTGGTACTCAGTCTTGGCACGTAAAAGGAAGAATTCCTACTGCTGCTTAAACTGTGCTTCCTTTGACTCCAGTAAATGGGAAGAAATCAAACAAATGTTATTGAAACATTAAATCTCACATGAAGATATAACTTTTAAAAATCGGTTAACTAAGCGTTATGAAAATGAGTCTAGCTGAAGATTTGGACAAGAAACAAAGAGCAAACTGCATTTTTGCATTTGAACTAAAATAAACCTGGATGTATCGATCAACTGTTTCTGTAGTTGTATTTTCCTTCCACTCCTTTCTTTCTTTAAGCTAACCACATTATCTTAACTTAACCTATTGAGGACGCTAGCTTTCTTTAAGCTAACCACATTACCTTAACTCAAGCTAGCAAGAACGCTAGCTTTCTTTAAGCTAACCACATTACCTTAACTCAACCTAGCGAGGACGCTAGCTTTCTTTAAGCTAACCACATTACCTTAAGCTAGCGAGGACACTAGCTTTCCTTAAGCCAGCGTCATTACTTTGGCCATCCTTGCTAGCTTAAAGAAAGACGGAACGTAAACAAACTAACAATGAAGGAATCATCATCGACAATATTATTGCTCCTAAAGAGTAAGCTAGCATTAGCTGCTAGAGATTTTTGTGTTGTACAATTGAAGTTAAAAATGTAAACAGCACAAATATCAGCAGTGGCTAGTAATAGTACAATAACTTTCAAACATTACACCACTTATTAGATTAAAAAATATATTGCTCCAATAGGTTGTCTGTGAGTTTTCCACAGGAAAATACATTGCATTTAGGCCACCATGCATCTCATGTGGATGTTTAGAGTATTTAGAACGCAGGACAGTTAGAACGCTTGCTTTTTGAAGAAAAAGTACAAAAATATGAAACAGACATGGAAATGACACTCTCCTGTGTCAGGGCCAGCATACCAAGGGAAACATGGCCGCGTAATGACGTTTGCGGTCGAGATAGTGAGGAAGACTGTTACAGCAGCAGTACTTTAGAAAACCACAAGGATTTATGTGGCATTTTGATGGGGAGCAAGGAAGACGGCACAAATACTGTTGTGAAGACACAAAAGAGGACTCCACTACATGCAACCACTACAGTTAGATCAACCATAATTTGGTATGTTCTGAGTCATTTCTTGACTTTTCAAGAAAGTCAAAAACTTCCTCTTGATCTGTCTTGAGGCAGATCAACACAGAACCTGTCCAGCGGGTTTTAATGGAGGATGCTGTGGTTCTGCCTTATTTTGCTTGGCTGGCTACATCAAACAGCAAAGCATTTTAGCTTGCACATTGGCCAGCCGTTAAGGACTTTGACCATCTTGCGTGGCGGCGCAAAGTATCAGCAGCAAGTCAATTTCAGCTTTCCATGACGTCTCGGTCCTTTCTTGTTTTGCTAAAGAAATAATTCTGTCCAATAAAGTTGTTCTTCTTGAATTCCACGGGTTAAAATCTAAGCTAAACATTTTAAATGTTAAAGGGTTGAAGCTGACTTTTCTTACTTTAACCAATCCCTTACATAAGCAACAATATTATACTTCATTGTTTAAGTTGAAAGTAGTTTGAGACAAATAAGTCTATATATAGGTAAGGGTGAATGGGGGGCAAAAAAACAGAAATAGTCACACGACTTTCCTGTGTAATCTGTCTTGGCAATAAACATATGTTTGTGTAGCATTCTATCATCACTCTGATACTGACTTCCTTTAGCTTCCTTTCAGCCTTTCTGTCCTGATTTTTGACAGCTCTCTACACTCATCCGAACCCATCATCAGGAAGGCCGACTTTAATAGCGACAACCTCCTTTCCAAAGGCTGAAATTGCAGCTTGTCAGTGTGAGAAATAGAAGAAGTAGGGGAGGTGTTGTAGTGGGTGCAGCCCATCTCCACATTAGCTTCGTGTATGTTTGCTTGAGGAAAAGAAGATATGTGAACGGTGTGTGAGTGAAGTGTCATCAGAATGACTAAAGGGTAAAGTCACTGGGGTCTCTTCAGAGGTGGAGTTGTTATGCTGTACACCTTAAAAGAACATCTTCAGAAACCCAGTGGGAGGGCTGCCTGCCTTCAATCCCAATCTTTCTTCAAAGCAGAATATATACGAGTAAGGGTCTGGTAATTTGGGTCATGAAGGGCCAGTGTTGTACATGTTTAAGATATTTCCTTGCTTGAGTCCAGTCAATTTAAATAAATTGATCATTAGCAGGCTACTGCCGAGCCAGGGGAACAGGCTGAGGAAATTATTTAGTTATTTCAATGAGGTGTGATGTAACAAGAACACATCTAAAACTTGCAAGACTGTCCAGCTTTTAATATGGACCCGTCTCCTGTACACTGTATAGTTCAGCAAGAATATGCTTAAGTTTTGCTACAGGTAAATCATAAAAAGACATGTTATTTTATTGTTTACATATCTTACTTAATATAATTATAAATACTTTAAAAGTACAATTTTTTTTTTACTTAATTCCCATATGATAATCACTAGAAGAGCTAGATTCTTGAGTCTGGCAGAGTTTTATTGGTATTCAACTTTTGAAATGTCTAATGACCTCAAAGTACAAACAGTAATAAATCAATGTGACAAAGCAGGTGCAGCTTTGTCACATTATTTTTTAAATGCGACAAAGCTGGCCCATTTACTGTTTCGGTTGTTTATTATCAGGCATTTCCATGTAAATCCTATTTTTTGCAGGTCAGAAATCTAATTATCGTAATTGTGGCATTTATTTGATACTAAGAACTTTTGGTGTGGGAATTTGAAATTCAAATAAACTGAAGACAAAATCTAGTTGACCAAAAAGTTATCCAGAATATATATGCTGATCAGTTGCACAAGTACTTACTTATGTATAGACATACATAAGTAAATGTATGTCTATACATACTTATTACCATAAAATTGCACAAATTGGAATTACAAAAATAAATTTACTTAATGGAAATGCACCATTAAAAACAAAAACAAAAACAAAACAAGAAAAACCTTTTTCAATGCAACGTTTTTTCACATGAATGAGATGGTTTTTCGGCCATGTCAAAATTTGTATATTTCACAAAACTGAAGTGGAAATACTTTTTTGTATCACACGAGTCACCTGATCACCAACCGGATGTTAGTACTTGTGGTGGAAAATACAAAGACGAAGTAGTAGGAAGTTGATGGTGCGGCATGTTTTTCGATGACTTAACACGTGAGCAAACTTCTTTACATGTGATTTTGTGGCATTTCTTGTGAAATTGTGTTTTTTCAAGATTGGAATATTGACAAAGTATTACGCACATTTGTAATGAAAGCGCAGCTATCGTTAGCTACATTTCTTTGGTGGAGGTTTTCCAATGACTCCACAAAACAAGTTATCCAGGGAACTTGGAACATTGGTTCTGAGCCAACATTCATCCAGAACATTGGATGAACCTTTCAGGTATGGATGTGGTGACTTCAAGATTATAGTCATGGCACCCGGAGGTGCCATGACTATAAGTAGAGATATCAGGACCTCTTTGTAGCGGCAGGCCAGGTCTTCAACTATGGGGTCCAGCAAACTGTGGACCCCATAGTGGACCCCCATGCCTCCACCAAAAGGAGGCACTGTACCTGACATATCAATCCAACTGCCTTTATAGTGACCCAAAAAAGATGGAACGCCCCGTTCAGGTTGAGGGTCAATCTCTGCCAACAGCAGAGAAGTATCTTAATTATCTTGGTGTCTTTCTCTCAAATGATAGTTGGATGAAAGAGTAGAAGGATTGAGTCTGCAGTAGTGGGTGCTGCTTTAGTCTATTATGGTGATGAAAGACCTGAGCCAGAAAGTGAAGTTTTTGATTGACCTTCTGACCCTCACCTATGACTCTATAGGATGGAATTGTTACAAGCAGCTGGCCTGACCTTTGTCAATGAGCTTTAATATGAGATGAGAAGCTCTGTAGTCTGACGGGAGCAGCTGCTCCACCTCCTCCTCATCTAGACGTCTCCAAAGGGAGGCACCCAGGAGCCGTTCTTCAATAACATGCGATCCCAAAGGAGACCCAGAAATTGCTGTGGGGATTTCATGTCCCTTCAGTTGTCAGTTCGACAACCCAGATTGAGCAGGAAAGTGTTGCTGTTATGAAGGATGTCAAGGTTTCCGTCTCAGACCCGTTGACCTGTGAAACGGTCTTAAAGAAGCAGAAACAAGTAGACCTCTATGGAACCAAGATTCACCATTTCATCCCAGGTCAGCATGACACTGGATCATCACTAAAGTCTCCAAGAAACCTATTCATAACCAATTATCAGCATCTTCCAGAGGTTTACTTCCATTTGGATTACTAGCAAAATTGAAGTTTGTAGCTCTTTCATGATTTGTCCCTTTTTTACTGTACAACTGCTGTGGAGAGCAAAGATTTTATTAATTCATACAGCTAACTGCATTAAAGGAGAACAGAAAGAATGTGCAAAAACTCTTGTGTTATAGCATTGGCTACAGATTATTTAAAACAGTTTATCATTACTGAAGCCTTTGCTTGATTTGTGGAAGTGTCTTGTCTCACCTGATCAGGAGAAATTAGTTACACCTCTACTGCCTAACATTTACATAATTTCCTGACATCACTGAAAGTGTAAGGTACTTTTCACTTACTGACACCAACTCTGGGATGCCTCTTTGTTGCTCCTTCAAGTTTGAGATCAACCCAACCCTCCAGGCATGATTTCTGTCCTACCTTAACCAATATCTACGTAGAATTCCTTACGGAGTCATTCATGACACTGCTTAGTAATGATTACAACAAAAAGGTATGGACAGATATTCTAAGATGTTAGCTGAATCTTTTTTTTTTAGTTATGGCAGCAACAGAAGAGTAACTGTTGCTACCAGACAGGTTCTGGAACCAGGAGTTGTTAAGAGAAGAGATTCTAGAAGTTCAGCGTGAGATACTTACCTCTTCGAAGCAGAGCAGCGGAAGGCCATGCTTCCAATTTTTTGAAACAGGGATGGTCGGTCTTGGCAAAGACACTCTCTGGGATGTATGGTGCGAGGAACTGAAGGAGCTGCGGATGTCAGACAAAAAAAAAAATCCCCCTCCCTGAAGCCGGTCCTACCTGCGCATGATGAGGACTGGCTGACAGAAGTGGTGCAGGGGATGTTCGAGCGTTTTTAGAGGCCACATAAAAGTTTGTTCAATGGTTTCCCATTGGCCAGGAGCTCTTTAGGAGGTGGCGACTTGGGTTTTATTACCAACACGTAAAAAAGTTGCAGAAGCCCCAAAGACTTTTTATAGGAACACCATTAAGTTTCTCCTAATAACACATCCCCCACATGCATAATTATCTAGATAATCGTCCTCTCCGTAAGGAAGGAGCGGATTTCATAATCACGTATGCTGAGCAGTGAAGCAGAAGAATGCTAGCTGGTGGTGTTGACACAAGGAAAGCCTTGTTATTATCTGAAGATGCCTAGAGGAGACGAGACACGTTGCTTCTGCACGCTGCAGGTTGTGTAATTGATCCTGCGGCGTTTGATCTGCTCTCTAGAAGATCTGAGAACGTAAAACGACGACCACAGGCAGACTTCTAGGAGGAATGTCACGTCCTAACGGAAAATGTTTTGTGAGATTCCTTAATGCTATGATATTTCTCCGGCATTTACAGCCGTTCTGACAATTCTCGCAAGAAAATCTTATGGATTTTTTTTTTTCTTTCTTTTTAAAGATATGTCAGTAAATAAAAGTTTCATCCTGCAGCTTTAACCGGTGAATGTCAAAATGTATGCCTAAATCATGTTACGGAGTGAGACTGGGCCGTTTGTAAAGCTACACCCCAATGGGAAAGCTGATACAGTCAGAGGGTGAGCGCTCATGTTTCTAACCCAGATAATTAAGAGCGCCTGCATCTCTCTCACTGAGACGGGGAGAAAACAGTTTGCAAATGTTCCTTCACGAGGCTTTCCCCCATGACTCGAACTCTTGTGACCCACGGTCAACCCTCCAGGCGAAGTAAAAAAAAAAAAAAAAATGGCTGTGGAAATGTGAGTTATGGTCTTAAGGATGCAGTACAAATGGTTGAGAAGGTATGCTGCAAGTACAGGAACCTGAAGAGAAATTTTTACTTTCAAACCGTGTTGGACTACGGAGAATAAATGGCTTCAACGACAGCACAGCTCATTTTGCGTGGTGTACAACATACTGTAACAATGAATGTGTTTGAGAAAGACATTCCTAAATAATTACATCCATCCACTGGTGTACCTTCTTGACCATGCGGGGTCACAGTGAGCCCATCTCCCTGCGGTCATAGTACTGATCGCACATGACGTCAAACTACTAAATTTAGAACAGTGCGCCGCAGCCATTTTAGTTTCGGAAACAAGAGCTATAAACCTGTGTAGTGAATGATTGGATATAATAAAAAAAAACTTAAAAAGTTAATTAGATTACTTAGTGCTAATGAGTGCTAGCTAACACGGTGTCCGTAGCCTAAAAAAAACAAACAAACTTTTACCTTTCAACCAACGCTACCTTCTTTCTGTTCACTTTGAGTGAGTGCAACAGCTCATCCACGGGTTAAACCACCAGCTTTAACCCGGCTATGGACACCATACCAGTCCACTCCTGACCCAGACCACGATTCAAACCCAGGAACCTCTTGCTGCTAGGCAACTGTTGGTGCGCTGCTGTTCAGCCCTAAATAATTACATAAAAAATAAATTAATGCATTTAATCAATGATAGAATTAATAAAGAAATACATTGTAAGAAAGAACTTAGTTTGCATTAAACAAAACAATAAAATGTCATTTATTTGAAAGGTAAGCATTGATTTGTTTTTAAAGAATAAAACAGCACACACACAAATAAAGAAATAGACAAAACTTAAAAAAGCAAATTTTGAAAGCCAACAAAAGTGAGTTTTGCACGAAGCACCAGCGCAGGTTGCAGTGTCACTAATGGAACCGGGGTTTCCTTAGCGACCTTTCTGTGCAACGCCTGAAGTTTCTGCCAACTTGCACCTCAGACTACATCGTTGTTCTGATCTTGACAGCTGAGAGGAGAAAATAAAACAAAACAATATCTCTCAAAAATGCCATGAGAGAAAAGTGGCTGTTGACTTTGTGTGTTTAAGCAGAAGGAGAGTCTGAGAACACACGAAGAGGAGCATTATTCAGCAGAACGAGAGATGAAAAAGACCTCGATGAGGGGAAAAGCAGACCCACTGTAGCCACACTAGCAGCTTATGTGTCATGAACATTTATATTCATTTGTTACATAATCCTCCCTTCCCCCATTTATGTGACAAGTGATTAGTCTGAGAGGAGTCATTTAAGCATGACAGATGGCATTTTGAATGCACTGCTACCTGATTGTCAGAAACAAATAGTGGTTATGTTGCTTTTACTATGTCCAAATAAATTGACCCACATGGATAGACCCTGGTAGAATCCCTAAATAAATTGGTAGTTAACTAGTAAGTAAAGTAAATAAGTAAATTAGTGAAAAAGTAAGCAAATAAGTAACTAACTAAGTAAGTCAATAGCTAAGTAAATAATACTCTAGGTAGATAGTAAATAGATAAGCAAATAGCTTAGTTTAGCTAAGCAAAGTAAGCTTACTTAGCTAAAGTAAATAAGCTTACTAAGCTTACTTACTTTAGCTAAGTAAGTAGCTAGTAAATAGATAAATAAATATAAGCTGAGTGAATTTATAGAAGTTGTTTTAAATGATAATTAATGTACTACTGCGGGGGGGATCCAAGTCCTGGACCCCTGGATAATTTTGCTAACCTCTGCGAGTTTAGCAACTTTCTTCTCAGCAATGTCTCTATCCACTGATCATGCCTTTTTCTCTTTCCCCAACTTTGCTTCTTGATTGCCTCCTTTCAACCTGTCACAGCATCCAAGTCACGTGACATCCTCGATTTCGTTTGCTTAACGCTCCTCCTTTCTCATTGTCAGCGTGGTCATTTCCGCGTGCACGCTTCGCGTGAGCTTCAAAGGTGGTGGTGTGGGCGGGGGGGCAGGCTCTGACGTCACGTTAGCTCGCCGACCTGTCGGACGCGCACATCCTCGCGCATCAAAGACGCACGCGGCTCTCAATCAGAGGGAGCCCCGCGCGCTACTAACTACGAGGTTCACCGACCAGCACGTGCACGAGCTCCGTTTGGAACGGGCTGGCGTTGAACGCAGGGAGTGAGCGCGCGCCTCGCCGCGACGTTGCCGCACTTTCCCAAATTGAGAGAGAGAGGGAGAGAGAGAGAGTTGAAGCGCGGCAGAGAGGGGCTGCAGAAACACACAGGGTCTGGGTGAATGTATAACCATGGCAACAGCAGCAGCAGCAGCATCAGAGGCACGAGAAGCGGGGATATAAACATTGCAATCATCAGTCCGTCCGCCCGCAAACAGAACCGATTTTACTCCGTTTAAGGATCGGAGCTGGAGCCGAACCCTCTGCGGACATCACAGCACGTCGCTGCTAAGGTGAGGCTGCCTCTTTCTCTGTGACACCCTCGTCCTCCTCTCGCTGCTCTTCCTCCTGCCCTCGCAGGATGCTTCTTGCTTGGACGTTTTAAGGGAACGTGCTTCATTATCAAAACGAAGGGAGATGCTACGGGATATATGTGCATAAGTTTGAAAGTAAAAGCTGTGTTATTGAGGTGATAAAGTGCAGCAGTGGGACTGTAATTTGACTCATCGTTTAGCTTGTAAAGAAGTGAAAGTGTCGGTCAGAGTTGGGCACGGTGTGTGCGTGTGTGCTGTCCACTTTGACTTTTTCCCTCTGATGCTGTCGTATAAAACAGAACCGTGGTGTCTACTGCAAACAAATACAAAGGTCAGGAGCTGAGTCTTTGTTCCAGTCTGTCAACACAGCCAAAGACAGGCTGATTCCTGTTAAAGGACAGGCCAGACCTTTCTGGGAACTCGGTCAAAGTCACGTTAGATATCGCATGTCTCCTAAGGAATATGTCTTGGTCAATTTGTGTATTCTTTGTCTGTTTTGCTCTACTTTAAATAAATAAATAAATAAAAATAAAGATAATATCTCCTCTCTGTAAACATGGTTCTCATTACATCACAAAAGGCAACTGATCAGAATTCATATACGTATGACGTTTTGTATTTTTTTTTTGTTTCTCATTCATTTCAGATATTTACAATCAAATTGCTCCTTTTCCAATTACTTGTAGCCTGGATAAAGGAAGACATTCCCAGTTTGATACTCAAGACCTTGACCATTCCATGCTGTTCTGTCCTCTAAGTCTTAAGATTACTTTGAACACAGGCTCTACGGTGGATTAGGTGGTAGCACTGTTGCCTTGAAGCAAGAAGGTCCTGGATTCAAAACCTCACCTGGGGGTTTTCCTCATTGAGTTTGCATGTTCTCTGTGTGTCCATGGGTTCTTTCCTGTTTTACCACTGTCCAAAAATAAAAACATGACTATTAGGTTAACTAGGCTAT
The DNA here is from genome assembly GCA_903066815.1 of Brachyrhaphis roseni. Taxonomy (NCBI): domain Eukaryota; kingdom Metazoa; phylum Chordata; class Actinopteri; order Cyprinodontiformes; family Poeciliidae; genus Brachyrhaphis; species Brachyrhaphis roseni. Next base: position 30,081 of record CAEFZY010058302.1, read on the forward strand.
CCATAAGTTGTGTGTTTCTGTTGGTCCAGCATTGCTCTGCTGGACCTTTTACTAATGCTTTTCCATTAGTAAAAGGTTTTCCACCAGAAATGGTTAAATGACATCAGTCCATTTTTTTTTTTTACTTACTTTGCTGGGATTTCAAACGTGCTGAGTCAGGCTGGAAACACAATGTCAGAAGACTGGTGATCTTTGAACGAGCGACGTGTCCAGGTTGTACCCTGCTTCTTGCCCAGTGACACAGGCGATAGGCGCACTAGGCCGCATGTGACTAAACAATAACTGTATCTATCACGATAAGTGATCAGTTATCAATTAAAAATATGTCAGGTTGAATTTTGATCATTTCACTGAACCCCGATCCTGAACTGCATGGCATTCTAGGGGATGTAGGCAGAGGAAAATTTCCAAATCAAAGTCTCAATCTCTCACTGCCCAGCTAAGAAAGGTTGGAGGATTCAGCTAACTCACTTACTCTTTAGCTAGCATGTGAAAATCTGTTCTCTAAAATACGCAGTTGCAGTTTCATGTTTTCCCGACACTTTCAGGTGTTCTTCCCTCCTTGGAGATCCAGGCGTACTCAAGGTGGACATCCGGCGTACACGTCCGTACAAAGGAACGTTTTTGTGACTGTGGACGTGTACTCAGTAGTGCACTGACTTGAGCAGATGGGAGACACTTTGCGACACTGAGCTGATAATGTTGAGAATCAACACAGTCAGTCTCAAGACTGCGTAGTGTGACTGCCGCTCTCTATGCCACACTGACAGTTGTGCGGTGGATACCCTGATGTTAAAGAAACTGGGCTTATCGCCAAACCAGCTCATCAAACTTCCTAGCATCCATTCGGATTGTGGGAAATGAACTAATTTGTCATGGGAAATTTAGCCAATCGCTACACTTGACTGTGAACTTTTAACTGTCCACAGATAGTGCACGCTGAGTCTTTGCAGTTCACAGGAGTAAAAGGAGAAAGAGGAAATTGTGGATAAAAGAAGAAAGGTCACATCACTTGTTTGGTAGTGTCTTGGATATTTAAGACAAAAGACTAATCAATAATTATGGATATCAATAGTTTTGAAGGGCTTATATCCTGATATGTTTTTCTGCCATATTGCTCAACCTTAGTAAAGACAATGGATGGATCAATTTTTAGGTCTCGATAATTTCTGCAGAACTGCTGCATCGACCACTACTTCCACTGTAACTGGAATCAGACTTAATGATTCCAGTCCAACCAGTTAGTAAGGAAAGCAATTCGATTTCCTGGCGTCCAGAAACACAGGAGTTCCTTGCTAAAGCATTATGATTTCAGACTGCACAAAGCACCAGTGTAATGGTAAATCACATAGCTATTTGAGGTGATGCAAGCAGATTACGGTATTTAAAAGAGGGGCACCAATCTGGTGTTGAGCAGAAAAAAAAAGCTCCATGTACCTCCAGCATCTCTGTTCAACTCCAAATCCAACTCAGATGGCCGAAGTCACTCTGCCGCCACACGTTTTACTAAAACAAGCTAATCTTTGGATGTCATCAGCTGAAATGCAATCAAGGCAGAATTTGCTGGGTATTTTTGGCAGTCCTTTAAAAGAGCATTGGAGCGGCATAATGTTGTTGACTCTTTTTTTGTTGTTGAGTATTATGCTGAATCATTATAAAGCAGGTAATGCAATAAAGAAAAAAATCTTCTTGGAAGAGTGCACACACAGATGGAAGACACTTTGACTATTTTTTTTCTTGCACAAATAAGTTCCCAGTGACTCAGAGTCGTGAAAACAAACGGCGATCACATGCAGCTCTCCAGGGAACACAACAGGCCTCCGAGCTAACAAATGTAGCTCTCTATTTTTAAAAAGCCCCTCTTTTTTTCTTTTTTGTTTTTGTTGTTGCATGATAAACTCTTTTGATCACGTTTTAATTTCTAGTGGAGACCGTAAAGACCCGGGTCACATCCTCCTCTAACTCAACCTCTTAGTTCAGCTCCAGCCCAGCTCCGGTCACGGGGATTTGGTTGTAATTTACCAACACACAGCATAACACACACCGCAGAGGATTTCAGAAAGTGCTAGATTATGCCATCACATGATTGCAGGGGCCAGGCTCACGAGGTTTCTGTTGAGGCCTCTCTCTTTCTCTCTCTCTCTTTTGCTACCAGCAAATCCTCCGTCGGCCTCGTCATCCTCCTCGTCGTCACGTTAAAATTAAAAGGAGAAAATGTAAAAAAAATAAATAAAAAATGCTCGTTTTGAGAGAGGAGCCGGTCGCCTCTGCCGATCCGTGCTATTTTTAGTGACGGCCCTCTGTCTGTTTGGGCGTGCTGGCAGAGGGTGTTGGACGTTAATGAATGGATTAATGCTGCCGCAGATTAATTTCTGGCCCCTCTGAGCTGCGTTCACGTTCGGCTGCTTCAAGTGATTATGGCTGCGAAATGTAGCTGTTCCCCAGTTTGACCGCTGGACGTCCCCATCCTTCAGCGCGTCCAGACACTTCCAGCTGAGCCGATGCCACCGTTGGAGGGGGAGGGCAGCTTGAGGGCAGCCAGAATTGTTTCTTTGTTTATTTATTTTTACTTCCACTAAGGTGGTGGGATTAAGAGTTGCTGCGACCTCGAGACCCACAGGAATGCCAGCGTGTCTGCGGCTGTGTGTGTCTGTGTGTGTGGCATGTGTTAAAAAGTAATCAGACACCAGATGGCTGCTTTGTAATGATTACTGTTTAATGATTTGCTGCAAGGAGAAGAAAACCAGAAAGATTGAGCTTTTAAAAGTGCACAAAAAGCAGAATGGGAGCATTAGTCAGGATGCAGGTTTTGCAGATTTTGTGTTGGAGCTACAAAACAACTTGGATTTCTGCAGAAAGTGTTGCTCATGCTCAAGTCGAGAGGGATTTTATGGGACAGCATGCTGCTGAAGCAGGTCTCAGATTTATGATAGAAGTAGTATTACATTATTAGTATTCTTTAGAGATGAAACGATCCTCTAAAAGGTTCCTTCTCTGAATCTGAAATATAAATTCATGTTCAGATAGGAACCACTACTGATGCTTTCAAATCTAGACTGCATGTTTAGCACAACCATCTCCACCATTGATATTGTTACATCCAACAAGAACTGGAGTTTTGATTAATTAATTACATAGATATTAACGTGTTAAAATGTAATCAGTTTTTATCTTTTCATATACAAGGGTTCCGATCGGAACTTTTGTATTACCGTGTTTCTGTTACTCCTGTAAATCTGACGCACCCGTGGCATCTGCTAACAACCACGACGGACGACAGAGCCGCTTCCCTTGGCCCACTGGGGGTTCATTTTTGATTCAAAAACAATCTGATAGGACATTGGAAATGACTATTGTTGTGTGAACACTGTGCTAAAGTAGTTAGCCTATCGCCAAAGCTACTCACACCTAAAATAGCATTTCAATGCTAAACATCCCCAACACTAATTCTATGACAAAGAGAGGCTAAAAGGTAATGAAGCTAATTTGACATGTTTGGTTAGCTTTCTTATAGTGCTGTTGAAGCTCCTTGTTGCTCCTCTATAAAACTCAGTAATTATTTTTCTTTACTTAACATTTCTGTAAAAGCTGCAAATAATTGTTATTTTAAATATTTACGCAAAACTCAACACAAAAACACTTCGCGTGTATTTTTTCCTTTTTTGCACAAAAATCTCAGAAGGTGAAGCTACACAGAAAAGTTCTCATACTGCAGTGAGTTGGTGTGAGTTACACTGACACCAAGCATTAAAGTGTTCAAAAAAAAAAAAATCTAAAACTAATTAAAAAGTTGATATGCTTTGAGTATTGTATTGTGTATTTTTTAATCATTATTTACTGCACACTACATTTTAGTAATGCACAGTTTGGACAAGACATGACTTCCTGCAGCTCAGGACCATGTGACTGGAATTGCTGGATGGAACTGGTGACTTTGATTTTTATAAATAAAATAAACACTTCATAAATCTCAACCTGTTTCAGCGTAAAGGCATGTAGTTAGGCTTTGATCAATCAACTAAATACAATCCAGACTCATTAGAAAATGTAAAATTCTTAAGTCTAGTGACATCATATTCACAGTAATTATGACGCCACCACCTTACTTCATCAGTTGGGGTGGCGGGTTCAGGTCCAGTGCAGTTAGCTACATCTCATCAAAAAGTTTCATTTTGGTTCCACTAAACCGTAACACTCTCTACTACAGGTTTATTATTTCCATGCAAACTGCTAATGACATTTCTTTTTTTTTTTCTTCCATAATTTGTGCTGTGCAGAACTGATAGTGATCCTGTCAGCAGATTCCATCTCCAGACCTCCCTAAGAGTTACCATAGGTCTTTATATTTGGATTTCTGGATTTTATTTGGCGGTTTTAGAGTCAAAGGTACACATACCTCACATAGTGGGGTGTGAAAACTTTTTAAAGACACTATTCATGCAAACTTTAGAGTTTTTGAGGGAAAAACCTAAAGTTCCCCTCAAACTTTAGATTGACTTTCTTTGGATTCCCCAGAAGAAAGTCATCATAGAGGTAGAGAGCGCATGCATAACTGAACTAAAACTAGCTATTATTTAAAAGTAGATCTAAGAATAAATTAAAGGTGTGATAACAGTTACAAATAATAACTTGTACTTCCAAAATCTTTAGCAATATCAGGGACATTAAATAGATTACATCAGATTTGGCAGCCATTTCTGGATCATATCAATCTGCAGAAAGGACTCTCATGACACCTCATTTATGTTTGATTGTCTGTTCAGATGGACTTTAAATGTAGTTTAAAGTTGATCCACTGAGCTACACTGTAAAAAATATCATTGTTGTTGGGTTTTTTACTTTTTTTTTTTTCCTTCCCAACCTGCCTTACGAAAGAGGTGTAAAAGTTTGGGTTATCTTTTATGGATGTTCTGTTTAGTACATCAAAAATGAATAAAGTATTCAAAAAGGGGGGGAAAAAATGAAATGCTGCATTTTCTTTTGAAAAAACAAACTGCTAGCACATTGTTGCAGTATTGATACATTTTCTCTATATATTTCTATGGACCTATCCTATTGATTTGTTAAGATTGTTTAATTAATGGATATTCCAACATATTTCCTCCTTTCAATTATATCCACCTTTGTCCTCTTTTCCTTTCTTCGGTTGGGGACGACGACACTATCTTGCCGTTGGTCCCCAGGGCTGTGAGCGTCAATATTCAACAAAGTACACAGTGTACATTCTCCTTCTTTACTGCCAAGCTAACATACTGCGACAGAAGTGAGGCCCTCCTTATAATGAATTGGTGTCTGCAGCTAGCTGATAACCCCGACTGCTAGTTTACAGTGTAGCTCAGTGGATCGGGGAAGCAATTAGGGAGGCTTACATCAACTCAACAACGAGGAAACATACCCTCGTTAAACGATCTGGTGACGGTTGAGGACATTATAGCTGTCTCAAGCAACCCGCTGACTCAGCAGAAGCAGGGAACACAGCACTGGCCTCTGGCCAAACCTAGCAGTGACCGGCTTCAACATAAAACACTTTGCTGTTTCCGAGAACGGGACTGTTTGTGCTTTGATGATGCAGTGCTCTCTGATGCCGACTCTGGGCCGGGGGCGAAGGTTTGACTTTCAGATGTAACTTCCAAGATGCCTGTGTGGTGTTTATGAAGATTCTTAACCTGTTTGTCAAGACCTCACAATGATACATATGGTAATCTTTTGGCAAAAGGAAGAGAAAAAAACCCACAGTCAATGTCTTAGGATGCGCCTCTTGCGATGTAGCCATCCTGTATTTTAGAGAAAGGGAAATGGTTGCAGTTTGCCCTTCGTGCCTCTGGTTGTCTACCGTTGACTCTAGCCTATGCAGTTCAGTGTTTGTGGATTCCTCTGTTCTGTGGTATTCTGTGTTTGTCTGTGTAACTCCAAACGATTGCCTATTCTCAAAGACATGCTCATAGAGAATATCTTTTAGAAGGAAGTACAGGTTGGGAAGCTGAAATACCTCGTCACAATGCTACCTGACATGCTATTGATTGGCACCATATTCTCCTTGGCACCAATTGAATGTACACTCCGAGAGGAAATAAGGAAGACCATAGAGATTAGCTTGTGTGGTTTTCACTGTGTGTGTTGACGGATAATAAGATATGTTTGGTGTTTAAACTATTGAAGTAGGTAGTTATAAGGCTTTTTATTGGGAGTTTCAAGTAGTTATGTATTTTATCTATTTGCAGATGGTTGTGGTCGACGACCGCTGTGAAACCTGGTGTTTTGCCTATATTGCCTATTTAATCTGGAGATGCAGACATCAGTACTTTGTGATCAATTTACAGTCTCTCTATTTTTTTTGTAAAGCTGCTGCCTAACTGGTACTGGTCATGGTCAATTTCTATATATGAATTACATTTGGAGAAAATATAAAAACAGTAAACTAGTGTTTCTATGTCATCATTTTGTTGTAGCTATTACTGTAAAAATTGTTTTTACCATTTCAAAACCAAAGAAAAAAAGATTGAGTATTTTTTAAATTCCAGCATAGTTGGCATGAGTAGCATTACTAAAACAACAGTCTGCATATGTATTTCATCGAGAACATAGATTCTTACATGGACTGAGATTTCCAAATGCCTGTCAGTCTTTTCGAATCCAGCATGCTCCTTAACCAAAGTTGAAGTTTCAAAATGGTAAACGAAAGCAACTCGACTGTAATCTTTTCAGCCTTGTTGTTTTGTACTGAAACTTTATGTCTCTTTTTCTCTCGCACCCTGATTGAACCACAGATATCTTGACATGTAGGTGATACAGCTTCCTTGCAAATGGCCGAAAACAGGTGTTTTTGTCCTTTAATTCATTTTTAAACACTAAAAAAGCTAATCTTGTGTCTTCCACCGTGACCTAGCAGAGCTTGCCTAAGGTGTGTTCATACTCTGAAGTGAGAATTGAAAATAACTAGCAGACGTTAGTAACAACCACAGATAATTAAATTGGTCATTTAGAGATATTGTGTTCTGCTTAAATGTGCAAAAAGAGCCTCTGTGTAATGGACACATTTTCAGATTTTGTTTACAATCACCTAACATGCAATAGAAATGTCAAAGCTTATACGCTGTGGATTGACTAATACACTTATGATATTATGAGGCATTGGGTTGAGTTGGTATTGGGTTAACAAAGAGAGAGATTAAACCAGGTTAGGTCAGGTTATCTTGTAGGACAAAATTTAATTTACATTTGAGAACGACAATAGAAATAATTCTCTGTGAATCACAACGATGAGCCTGACTAGGAGCGTAATGATACACAAAACTCTCAAGACGAGACACAGCACTGAGTTCATGAGAACAAGACGGTTCGACGTCATCTAAGAAAACTTCTCATTTATGTTGCAGAAGGATTTTTCTCTGCATTTTCATGCTAATATTGTCCACCAGAAATTGGAGTTTGCTTCTGTACAATTCTGTGTGAATTGTACAGCGATGCAGTGTGCCTCCTCCCCCACCTGTTGCTGCACAAGTGTCTTTTTTAGGCAGATGTGCTTCTTGTTAAACTTCTTTTACTCTTTAAAGAACAGAATTCAAGTTCAAAAACATCATTTGTACAAATTTTGTGAAACTGACGAAACTGCGCCAAACCTTCAAGGCAATAGATCTGTATTCTCTCCTGCTACTTACCTCATAAGATTTTTGCTGTTGGAATGAAATCACTGAATGATCTTAACGTAGGCTTTAATATTTTGACTAGCTATTAGGCCTGGTGTAAAGGGTTTTGTGAAGCACCTCATTGATGCTGAAAAAGCCAGGTGTTGATGCTGTTGTACAGTAAAACCCCTTCATTATTACAAATCTCCTCTGGTGAAGTAAAACAAATCATCTCATCTGAAGATCAGCTCTCTGAGCACAGCTATAATTTAGCGAGGTATTCCACTGCCAGGACTATATTTATCTTTATTGGCATGTTATTGTGTGATGCTTCCTTTCGACTTATGACTCCCCTTGTCTGTTTTCGTAGCCCGATGCAGGAACGCTAACCCCGTCCTACCGTATTTGTGTGGATTGCATTTCACAGCGTTCAATGAGAGGTTACTTGATAGTCTTTGTTGTAAACACTGTCAGCGTCGGCTGGTTGGAGCTCAGCTTTCAGTGTGTGCTTTCTCTAGATGCTGTTGTGTGTGAAGCATAAGAGTTGTAGAAAAGGTGTACTGCAAAACAAAATCATGGTTAGTTTTCCACAGGGAGTAATGAACCCAATTACACTGACTTCTCAGTTGTGTCACTCTGTTAAGCACATTGAGTGTTTGTCGTTAATTCAAGGGCTATTAAAGGATTACTATGAATCAGCTGAGTTTCAGAATGTGACGTGCTACATGTCAGTATGTTCTTACCTCTAAATATCATTGAATTCAGCTACTCCAATCACTTCCTATATCCATTCCACTGATTTGATTAATAATAGCAAATGGAAAAAACTCCCACTTGTGTTAGCTTTGGAGAGGCTAGTGTCTATGATTCTTTGACTAGTCACTCACTGCCTTCTTCCTCTGCTGGCCATTTGCACAAGTCGACTAGCATAAGCATTTGATAGGTTGCTTCACCGATTTTTGTTAAGGTGAAGCAACTGGCTTCATCCACTGGAGTGCCTTCTTCCTCTGCTGGCCATCAGAGTTGTATAGGCTAGCATTAGCTTCATATAGGCTAGCTTTAGCATTGTATAGGCTAGGTTTAGCTTTTGATAGACTAGCTTTAGTGTTGGATAGGTTAGCATTAGTATTGGCACGCCTATACTAATGCTACATATATCAACTGCGTATGACATATGTATGCTACATACATTAGATCCATTGACGTGTTCTTTTGATTGCATTTAAACGCATCCAAGGTGACACCAAGCGTAAGCATACTGTCTTATACAGAGCTAAATATGGCTTCCAATTGAAGCTTCCCATTCAGCAGGTTAATGCTAGCCTAGCCATACTAATGACCTGAAGAGGAAGAAGGCAATCCAGTGGGTGACCAGCCTCTCCACAGCTAACGCAACTGAGTAGCCTACTTCTCATTTGCCAGCTCTGCCCGCTCAGTGGCCGATGTCTAGTCCAAACAGGAGCTAGCTTCAGAGTGGAGCTAGCTCCTGCGACAAGGAAGTAGCCACAGTAGTCTTAATTTTTTTTCGCAGAAACCATGCCATGTTTTGAATTTAAACGAATGGGTCGCTCTCAGGGGCACAGCATGGCAACATGACACAATGCCACTGGTCCAGATGTAAAACTTTCTTGTTACTATAAACAATCAACATGTTTTATAATAAAGTAGGTGTTATTGGGATCAGAGTCTCCAAATTTGATGTGCCCTTACCTTAAAACCAGGGCACAGAGTTTCATGGAATGGGTTTCCGTTTTCTCAGCAGCTGCATTCAGGCTTTACAGCTCTGTGTCAAAAGCACCGGATACAACCTGCATGCAGATACACAACTGCTTTTAACTGAATTACTTTTACGAAGGAATGAGGCATTATTTCAGCAAGATGGAATTGCACCAACAAATCTGTCCACCTTTCTGTGTCTGCGAATAGGGCTTTATGAATAAGTCATTCTTTCATTCATTTAGTCATATCTAGAAAAGAAAGCGAAGTCATTACCACATTTGCAAAGGGCTGACGTTCTTTGATGCCTATCTTCCATTGTGAACACAACACAGGGAAGCTGCCAACCGCACACATCCGTTCTTCCTGAGAGGAATAATTAAATCTCATCCCAGAAGTAATAATCAGTGCTATATTAAGAGCAAGGTGTCTATCTTGGGCTCACGTAGTTCTTCTCATTCCCCCGCGATGGATGGTCTGAGTCACACCATGTCAGATGACTGAACACGTAATGAAGCAAACTAATTTTAGAAGTGCCATCAGTCAATCTCTACTTTTACTGTTTGTCTGATCTGTTCTTCTCTTCTCAGGTGATGAGTGGGACTGTATCATGTCTGAAGTACAGGGAACGCTGGAGTTTTCTGTAGAACTGCACAAGTTTCACAATGTGGATCTGTTTCAGAGGGGGTGAGTGGATTCTGACTGTTGCCTTTTAAACGTGTCAGAACACCAAACTAGTTGTGAAACGACACACGCTACAAGAATGCTAACAGTTTATTTTCATTTCTACAGTGGTAAAAGTTACCAACTGGCTGATCAAATGGCTATAACTCAAGTAATGGAGGTGATTAACGTGGCTTGCGGTTTAAGATCAGGTTTGAGGCTTTTAGTTCTGCCAAATAAGAAGAAACCAAAAATTGCAAGAGGTTCTTACCTACAAAGACCTCGCAAAGACTCCTTTGTTCCATTGCGAACCTAATAGCAACTGGCTTTGGCCACATGTAAACAAGATTTCATGTGCATTATGGATAACCTGCTCATTTTTCTGTGTATTTCAATTTTCTTTTTTGCTTTAAATAGGTAATGTTTCTTCAAGGGAGTCTCTGAGCAATCAGCTGTCATGCACATGTGCATGGAAATGCCAGCATATTTAGGTGAAAATGTGTGGATTTAATTAGAACACCATCAGCATGTCTCACTAATAAACATAGTTATTTATTGGTGGATAGTCGGCTTAGCAACACAGAATGCTTAAATTTTCTGTCTAATGGGAACAAAAGGAACAAAAACTTAAAAACCTTTCAGATGCATTGGTCATTTATAAGTAGTGTTTTTCTTTTATTTCTACCCTCTTCTATAATTCTGCTAATGATGAAAACACAAATAAATTATATTTGTATTTTAAGATTTGGATGAGTAATTCTTAGTGGTTCCATGTCTGTATTTTTTAAATGGGTATGAGTCACAATGAGATTCTTCTGGTCTGATTTCTTAGAATAAAATTCCACCGTTTCAAGGTAGAACTCTGTATCTGCCAGCGACTGAAACAGGAATTCATAGAGTAAGTGGTTCTGCATTGGTTCAGAATTCACACATTCATTTGTTTGCGGGTTTTGCTGTGGAATGTGATTCCAAATTATTCGTGGAAGATTACTTTTTTAAAAGAGCATATCAGAAATCCTCTCTAATGAAACTTGTGAAGTTGAAATAACTTTGTGTAATGCTGCTTAACATGCTATTGGCTGGCATTTATAAAGTAGCCAATCCTGGAGCAGCAATCATTTTACCTTCACTTTGATTGGCTCTGTCCCAAAGAACGGCGATAAGGAAGACCAGGATGTTAGCTTACGGAGTTTATGAAGGTTTATTTGGTGTGTGAACTATTAAAAAATGCAGTTATAATTTTTAGAGGGATTCTCAAGTGTTTGCGGTACCTAACAAATGCTTGTACTTCAACAGTAACAGTGTCACCTTACTAAGGCTCACTGGGGGCACTGATTCAGTTTTAACTCAATGACTGTTTATAATTATTATATTTCATGATCATAAACGAGCTCAAATTGTGGTGGTCATTTTTTTTAGCTAGCTAGCTGCCTACTGCTACGTGTAGAAGGGAAGAGATTTGATCTAAAAAGCGTGTACAAATGTCACACACATGCTGCACTTCATGGCCATGTCTGAGCTGACGCTATATTCTCTGAAAGGGAAACGTGCTAATAATGTAGATAGCTTGTGCAAAGAATGAGAAAAATTTCAAACTAAAAGCAAACTTGTTGAATTCCAGGGGAAGTGGATTCTCTCTTCCTGAATTTGCAGGATTAATGAAATGTAGCTGAATTGTGTTGAGTTATGTATGAAAGATATCAAAGATGGGTTTGCAGCAGCTCCAGATATGAATGAGGTATTCATGCATTAAACATCTACCATCTGCCCACCATCTGCTCTAGCTCATATAAACGAATGGATCACCTTCTCAATGTCTGCGTACCTGTGTGAGTCACATAGGAGTAGATACTGACAGCAACCTTTAGGGCAGCTTGTTGCTGCTGGGACAATTGTAAAAGTTTGAACCAGAAATTTGGATCAATATGATATGTTGGAAATAACCGTATTATTGGCTGATAACAGATGTTAATGCGCATGTTACTTAGTGTGATGTGTTTATTGATTATAAAAATAATAGATTTTCCAGTTTCAAACATTGTTGCTGATTTGGCTGTAAACTGCCAAACTCATGTCAACAACAGAATTTTCTGTGGATCTGTTAATGAAGAGAATACAAATAAAATAAAGGAATATCAAGTGAAACATTATTGGTATAGGAAAATCTGTCAGCTAACATTCTTGTTCTTTAAATATGAAAAACTTAATGGCTTCTGTTCAAGCTATGGCTGCACTGATCCACTTTCTCTCGCTTCTGATACCGATACCTGAGGTTTAGTATCAGCTGATACTGATATGATGCAGAAAAACTGCTGAATAGACTTAAAAATTATTCTTTTTTTTAAACGGACATAAATGTAGTAAATTATGCATTTATGTAATAATGCTGAACCAGTACATTTAAATCCACCAGTAGCTTCACATGCTTTGTCAAACATGTAAAAACAACACAACTTTAATTTATTCAGTCAGTGCAGTTAGGAGTAAAACAATCAATGTAAAATAAATAGTTAAAAAGCTGAAACTGGCAAACTATAGGTTAACTACTTTGGTTAAACGTGTAAACATAAACTGCAACAAACCTTCTTTCAAATGGTACACAAAGTGCAACTAGGAATTATAAATATAATGTAAAATAAAAAAATAAGGCATGACGTCGCTCAGAGAACAAAGCATAGAATTAGACTGAGTAGTGTAATTCTATGCTTGCATAAGCGGTTTTCTGTTGACAACCAAGATGTGAGGTTGACCTTTGACCTTCTAAACACCTAAACCTGTCAATTTCTGCATGTTGCATTTACATCAAACATTGAGAAAGTATTTTAAATGTGCATATGACTTTATCTGCATATGAATATATTAACATACTATATGTGCATATGGATAGTCTAATTAGACTATATGAATAGTCTAATTTATATGCAAATATAGTGTAAAGTCAATTAATCGGAGCAGCTCTTTAATTTACAGCACATGCAACAAAAGAAAATTACATACAAACTGGTTCAGATGAAAGCAAATGAAATGACAACAGAGCAAATTTTCCTTTTCTTTCTCTGGTATTTTATGAGATAAAAAATGGCATTGTTAATCCCAGCACGGCGTATCTGCAAGAAGATTAAAAAAGAAAATGTTCCACTGGCTTGTGGCTCCTGCAAAGTAGATTTTTCAAGTCCAAATTAAAAATGCTCAAACTTCAAGCTTCGTCACGATTGTGCTTTTATCTTAGTGAACTAATATTTCTGCTCCCACAGTCTGCCTCCTTCCCTCAGATAGCAGAAAAGAGTGTCAGCAAGGCGTCGAGCTGAACTCTGGTGAACTGGTAGAATAGTAATGTTTGAGTCTCAGAGATTTAGAGTCTTTGTACTGTGGAACAGAAATTACAGCATTAATCCTAATCCCTGTTCAGGACTGAAGGGCATTGAAGATGTTCAGTTAATGTTCTGTCTGTACGCTGGTTGTTTTTAAAATCCTGGCAAACATTTTTCCACCTGGTTAGTAAAAAATAATAGGAAGAAATTATTGCAGATCTTTCAGAATTGACAGCTCAGAATTGCACTGATAAATGGGAAACTGACACCTATAAATTGTAATTGAGTTGACTGAATGATAATAGAATTTAATGAAATTTAGTGCAGGCGACAGTGAATTAGCGTGGCCGTGAAAATCTGTCCATATTTATTCCAGACTGACATTCTCTACTGCTCTACCGAACAGTGAAGCCATGTCTGAGTCCAGAGACAGACCGTCCTGACCTGACCTGTCCGACAAATACACGTTTTCATATTTCAGTTTGTTCCAAGCATCGATTGTTGGAGTTTGAATAAAAGCAGATATTAGCTCTGTAAAGAAAATACATACTGCCCCACCTACATTCATTTAAAATGCAAGAGAGATATCTTTCACTGAGCTGGCTCGTAAAATCAGGCTTGTAAAAAAAAATAAAATAATAATTAAATAGCATGTTAGTAGATGTGAGCAATGCAAAACTTACAAATTTGCTCTGTTTCTTTGATAGAAACAGAGAAGGACGTGACAAAATCAAACGAGTGCACATGGAAATTATCGTTCACTTAATTTTATCATGCGATTAATTGATTTGTTGCTTACTGTAACTGGTCTAACAAGCACCACAACAGTAAATACAAAGTATTAACATGATTCTTTTTAGTGCCACAGTACAACAAGGCTTGAATTTATTTTTTTTTTTTTTCATTTCTTGTGTTTTGATGTAAACATAAGAACACATTTTGTCTTAAACACAGGAGGCTGGTTGAATTTGTTAAGTAATTAAGCGCTAAGTTCAAATTTCCAGGCTTAAAGTTTTGAAAAAAAAAAAAAAACTACCATGGTTCTAAGAAGTTTGAATACCATGACAGAGTTTCAGAGGTTTCTTCCAAACATTGGCCTAAATATCTAGTATAGCTGCTTTGCTAATAAAAGTTTGTTATGGCAGCAAAATAATAATTTAAAATTATGCATCTGATAAATTGCCATCCGTTAATTCTTCCACATTGCAGGACTACACTGGTGTTGTACTAAAATATACATAATCCAACATACATTAACTTTTATTAGGGACAGTAGTTAGCATACACCAGGTCAAAGTGTAAATCCAACTGAAACCGGGTTTAGATGAGCTTAATGGCAATCATCCCAACATAACATGTTGCAGGTTTATTATCATTGCAAGATCGCATGATTAGTGTGTGCAGTGTCCATATCACAAAGAACTGGAAAAATCAATAAATACAATGGCTTTAATTTTTTACCTGTTTTTTTGCTTTTTTGCAAAAGTAATTTTACAAATTGCATTTCCATGCAACTAAATTAAAAATTGGCAAAACATCCACCATAGTCCGATTTAGTTTTTGTTTGTCTTTTGTTGCTGGAACAGCAATAATAGTATTCCATCTAGGGTCTGTGTTTCTGGTGAACTGAAGGTTCATAATCACCGGTACATGTTTCTGTTACACTGTCATCTGTAAATGTTTGTATTTAACCTTCAAATAATTAACACCACGTGGACGGGGCCCAAATTAAAATCTAACAGAGAATGTTCAAGTATTTACTTCCCTAATTAGTGAACACACAGTGTACATGTGCAGAGCTGGCAGAGACACACTCAAAAGACTGTACTTGCAGTATAGCTTCTAGTTAGTGTTGACTCATGGGGCTGGATACGAATGTTCAAAAGATTTCTACTTGTAAGACAAAAAAGCGTCTTCATTCTTCCTCTTCAAAATTATTCTATTACTTCCTGCTGATATGGCTCATAAAATCAAATGAAATATATAAAACTTTGGAGTTGTAATCTATCAAACTGTGGAACTGTTTAAGTTACATTTTTTATATTTTCATAATATCATGTAAACAAAATCAAAATGTTACATTCAGCCTTTTTAAACACTTATCAGGGTGTCTGTTATTTAAAACATTAACTTTTTTAGCAGTTAGCGCACAAATGAAACATTAAATCAAATAATAGGCTTAGGAAATGGTACACAATGGCATGTCTAATATGTAAATATTTAAATTTTTAAGTTAAATTGAAGTTCTCTGTAGAAAAGAAAAAAATCATAAAGTAAGCTAATGGATCAGTCTATTTCTCCAATACATGTCTTAGCTTGATTGTTTCCCACTTCGATAGCACAAATCCACATTCTGACCAAATTTCACATTTTTGATACTGAAATATTCTAAATCCAGTATCAAAAACGTAGAAGTCCATCACACTCCACATTATTGATACTACTTCACATTTTGAAGCTGGAATATGGCTGAATCCAGCATTTCAGAGGGCCAGAGTGTTAGCTTAAAGCTAAATGCCACGCTAGCCAAAAACCCCCCAACAAAAAACGAAGGTAGTTTTCAGCTATTTTTAGTACCAAAATCTACATAAATTTGTATGTAAAATATTAGTTGAAAACTGGAACAATTCTTGGTGTTGTGTTATCAGAAGGGAGTGTCTAAGTCTGTTTATTATGTATTTTTAGCTGTCGGGTTTTTGTGTCTTCTCAGCTTCTACCAGATACGAGCAGCACTGAAAGTCTCACCTCGAGTGCCCCACAGGTTGACCGTCACGACAACTGACAATGCAGGTGAGCCGACAATTTGTACTTTTCTCTTCACATACACACACGCACACACACATGAGGGATGTGTCTGCTCTCTGAGTTAGCTCCCAGTTTGATATTTGTAATAGTTTTGCTTAATAGAGACAACAGAAAGGATTAAGCTAGTTTGTACCCTGTTGGTGCTGGTAATTGTATATTACTTGTGGGTTGTTTTGAACCTTTTTAAGGTCCTTTCGTGTCTCAGTCTTGTTCTGTGTCTCATTTTGGGTATTTAGCTAACTTAGCTTTGAGCTGCATGGCAGTAATGCTAGCTGCCTTTGAGTTGACATTCTCTCTTCCTGGTTTAATTTTACACATCTTTGTATTTGCTTGGCATTTCCTAAAGTGACTTTTCATTGGGGTTGTTATGGAAATGAACATACAACTTACTCATGGTACAGATTTGTGTGAAAAAAAGCTGATAAGCTGTCAGCTTTGAAATATAAGCTCATTTTTGATGAACTGACTACATAGATGAAGCTTTTGAGTCTACCTTTAAAAGAAACTTTCTGACAAATAAAAAAGTGGTTTCATTAATTGCTGCTACTGGTGACACAATGCACTCACACATACTTTCACATTTCTTCAAATTAACAAAGGTAATTTTAAAAATGTTTTTTACCTCAAAAGACCTTCAACTTATTGAAATCAAGTTAAATCCACTTAATAATTTTTTTCTAAGTCAATATTGTGATTCACAATATACCCAAAAATTCACTGGACGTAGTTTCATAGAGTGCTAGCAAAACCTTGATGAAAGTCAAGTTATAGTCACTCATCTTTTTTCAACTAAATACAATTTACAATGTAGGCAGAAGATTTTCTTACAAGTATCAATATGTAATATGTAACTGATTTCTCCTTTCTGAAATCCAACACAATAAATAATATCTTAAAACTATTAATTACATCATAACTGATTGTAAATTCAAAAAATTCAGCCTACCCTCATTTCGACAAAAATCATTATAGCAGTAAATCTATTTTAATAAACCTGAAATCCTGTTTATGTTGATCTGAAAGCTGCATTTGAAGATCTACTGCAAGGTGGCAGTAGTAGCAGAAAGGACAGCTACAGAATGAGCTGGCACTCAGTGCAATGCTCCAGAAAGCCGAGGGGAAGCTGCACATTGAGGTAATAAGTCATCCTGACATATTGTTGGTGTAAAAAAACAAAAAAAACATCGATCGTCATCTGGTTACAAAATCAAGTAGGTCTGAGTAAATGGACTAAGGTTTTTTTTTTTTTAATTTATGTTAAACCAGCATGTTTTTCACATCCACTACAGCAGCTTGTGTTACAGTAAGTATCAGAGGGAAGGCTGCAGCCGTCCTCTCCTCCACAGATCCCCTCACAAGGTCACGCATTAGGCAGCGCACGCCTCTCACGCTGGATTCTGAACTTAAACGTCCAGCCATGGAAATGGATTAAACACCAACGCTCACACCGGAAATAATCCAGCGTAACGTTTCTGGAGAAAAAAAGAAAAAAAGAGGGATTTTTTTGTGAAGGATTATTATTATTTTTTTCCACTACCGAGTCATTTGATTTGTGTTCATCGGGGTATCGAGTGTTTAAATAGTAAGTGATGCGCTACCTCTCCTAGGACGAACTGGGTGTTTTCCTTGTATTGGCGTAATAAAGAGCGGTCGTAGGTGAAGAGTCTGCTGGTGGTTATAAGGAGATTATTTCCAGTGGAGAATCGCTGACTGGTTTTTAACGTCGCGCGGCCTCGGCGCCTTTTAGAGCAGTGGGAAGCGGAGCCGTCAGAACCCGGCCGGGTTTGACGATAGTGCGGGAACAAACGTGCCAACATTTCCAACCGAAGTAAAAATAAATCACAACAACGCAGTACTCAGAACCAGAATCATGGTTTGATTGGATCAGGATTTGCAGAGCAGTGAAGGGAAGATACAGTGGATCTAAAATCTTCACTCATTCCTGTTAAAATTTCAGTTTTCTTTTTCCAGACACAAATGTGAGACAAATAAAGATAAATAAAAAATAATAACCTGAACCCATGTGTTTGGGAAGTTGCTTACACTCTTAAACTTTAAATCCTTTTATTTCAGTAACTCACTAACACATCATTACTGAATTACACACAAATCAACATTTTCAAGTCGACATTTCTCTTAATTATGAGGCTTTTTCACTTATAAGTGATGAAAACACAACATGCAAGATTAGAATGTTACATCAGATCAATGATAAAACTTATTTCAAATTGGTTTTTCAAGAGCAGTGTTTGTCCTTGTGGGCCTTTGATACAGTCACATCCATACAGTTACAGAAAAAAGAGGTAATAAATAGTTCTTATGAACATTTTTATTGTTATCACAATAACACCACAAAATATCGTGACCAAACCAAATCAGGCCCACCCCTATTTTGGTCTCGTTCTTCTAAATAACAAAAACCTGGCACTTTATCACAGGTGTGAAAACTTTTAATGTCAACTGTAGACATGTGAAGTAGCAGAGGTGTTATCAGACAGCTGATGGAGCATCCGACAGCGAGCCTAGGCATTTATTTTGACAGTAGGATTGTGATCCTTGTCTCTGGAACACGTCCACAGATGTCACGGCTTCCTGTCACGCTTGGCACACGATGCGTCGACCCCCGCTTCGCTTCGGATGATCAAAGACTCCACCGAGTGTGTGTGGGTGCCCTGGCTTACCCGTTGGTTTCAGAATCAGGCCATCTGTCAGCCCAACATGGCCGCCGCTTGCGTAATCCTGCCACTCAGCCTCATGGAAGCCCACAATGTGACCCCCATCAGCCCTGTCAAGTGCTGCCTAACGCGTTCCAGCGTCCTCTGTGCCTGGTGGGGGTTCTCTGCCACCGCACGTCTGCAAGAGTCCAATTCGTCGAGTTGTCGAAGAGTTACACTGCAAAAACACAAAATATTACAAAGTAATTCTTTTGGTCTAGTTTCTAGTTTAAATATCTTGGTAAACTTGAAATAAGACACAAAAAAATTACTTACAAGTAACTTTTCAGCTTGTTTTAGGTAAATAATTCCTTTATGTTGATGAAAAAAGTGTCAGATTATTTTACTTATAACATGGGGAAAATGTCTTGTTATAAGTGAAGTTATCTGACACTTTTTAATCAATATTAAAGTTGCTGACAAGTTACTTGTAACTTATAGTTTTGTCTTATTTCAAGTGTACTGAGATATCTGCTTTAGAAACCAGGCCAAAAATAATAAAATAATGGTAAGATTTTGTGTTTTTGCAGTGACTATAGATGTATCCTCTGCTAAAGTAAAACCACACCAGCTCCAGATAAAATAAGCATGAAGGTACTAACTTGACTTCCTGTTAGATTAAGCATACATAGCGATGGGGTACAGTGTCTCTTTTGCTCTCTCAATACTAATACATTTATTTATTACCTAATAATTTCTTTTGAGGCAAACGGCTAAAGGGATAGTTTTGTTTTTTAAGTGGAATTAAATTTCCTCAGTATTTTCCCATCAGAAATGTTTCTTTTTTTTTTTTTTTTACCTTCATGGGCTTTTGTAAAAAAAAAAAAAATTCTATTTCTGTATTAGTTTTATCTTGCTGTTTTTGTTTTTGTTTAGTTTTTTCAGCATTTTGTGGTTCTAAAACGTAGCCTAGTCCTCGTGTTAGTTCCGTCAGTCTCATTATTTGCGTTTTAATTTTGTTTCTTCCTGTTTTTATTGTTTAGATGTCAGTTCCAGACTCGTTCCTTGTTTTCTCTCTGTCAATCAGAAGGGAGCAGGTATGTTGCCTCTACCTGCTCCCTTCCCCACCTGTAATTAGCTCCTCTGGTCCCTCTTTCTCAGTATTTAACCTCTTTCGGTTGCTTTATTTCTCACTAGCTCCTTTATTTCTTACAGTTGTATGCTGTAAATTGTTTTTCACACATTAAGGTGTAATTTTTCCACTTTGTCTCTGTGCTAAGGTCCTCCATGTTCTCTTGTATCAAGAGAAAATCAGCTTTTTTCCTCAGCAGATAATGTAGATCAAGACTTACTCACCCCTAAGCGAAGGGAATGTGTGAGATTAGCATTTAGTGCATTAATGAAAAGAATTTCATCAAGTGCACAGAAGAAGCACTTGGAAAAAAAAGAGTCATAGATTCTGTAAAAAAGAAGACAGTTCAGAAAATCTCCATTGCTGTGACAGAGCTGAATTCTCAGCTTTGACACGACCACAGAGTCTTTGACATGTGGCGCTGCTGAACATCAATGCTCCTGACTCGCGCTGCTTGATGCTGCAGGTAAAGCAACAGCTTTGTGGAGAGGACACTCGCGGAGAGGGGCAGAATGAAAACTGGACAGAAAAGGGCAAAAGCTCAGCGGGGGGATTACTGAGACCTCCTGAGACTCACAGCTGGAAGCAAGGTTTTTTTTTTTTTTTTCTGCAGCTGGAGTTGAGAAGGAAAAGATGTAAACAGCAACAGTGTTACCAGAAATGTCAAGTGTAAGATCAGTTTAAACGGACGGTATGTCATAATGTTATCCCCTCATCAAAAACAGAACTGAAGTGCTGCTTTGATTCTTTTCATGCATGTTTGAGAAATCCTGTAATCTCAATGGCAAAACAACTTGGTGGACCTAGCTCCGCCTTCAAGGACAAAGCTCCTCCTCAGAGCTGCAGTGTACAAGTTTCCGCCTCACAGAGCAGCCCTCCGCCGCAAGTCCCCCTTTCAGCTCCTTCAGACTAGCCAGCAGTAATTAGCAAACACCTGGTGAATCTGGGCATCTGCTGAGCTCAGTATAGGAGTTACTTCTCAGTGCAATGCTGGTAAAAACGTTGTTAAAGGGTTGTGATGACTTCCTGAAGGTGGAGATTCAGAAAGAGCAGGAGTTTTAAAGAGACAGAGGCCCAATTCCAACCGGGTTCAGGGATCTGCCTCCTGCAATTGATATGCTTTAATTGACATGCATGTTAAATGTCTGCCTCCCAGAATGTTTGCCAATTTGAAGGCGTTAAATTGCAAAGTCATATTTAAGACTTATTTGATATATAGAGCATTTTTTTAGAACAACTGATAATACCTTAGTGACATGACTGTTCTATAAAAGGGAAAACACATAATACTTCCACTTTAAAGGAAAAGGGAGGCACCATTTGGACAGTATTTTGTACAAAATGACCTTTCAATTAACATTAGCAGATTATAAGTGAAATATTCTGCCATCTTTCTTACAACTAGTTAGTTGTAACAGGCCTGATCGGTACATTTCTAATATGTAAAACGTGAACTGTGCACACTGATAGTTGCCCTTGAGCGAGCTAACAATCATCCTCCAGCAGTCAGCTACTAATTATTGTGGGGTTTGGTCATGTCCTACACCAGGAGAGTGCAGCTTCAGCTCCACCGGGGTGTACGACGGCAGCGTCTTCAGCCGGATATTTCAGATCCTCTACAGAAACGAGGAGATTGCTGTCAACGACTGCATGATCTTCAAAGTCCACCTGCTGCTGGATGGAGAAAGGGTGAGTCACACTGGGTGGCATTATCTGTACAAAAGCCACTTAATTTTCCAGTTAAAGTAGAATTTGAAATGGTGAATATATTCAGCACAGAAGTGAAAACAATTACATTGTAGTTTCTTTCTCAGTTGGACCTTGTGGTACTGAGAAAACATTAAAAAGTATTTATTAAATGTTCTTCAGCTCTCAGTGGATTCCTGCTTAACACTGTGATAAAGAAACAACTACAGTTAGTATTCACTAATGGTGCTTTTTACTGTGTCCTTATTAAGCTACAAAGGCTTTCTTCCCTTTACATTCCACTTAGGGTGCAGCAGTAAATGTTACAATAGAAATGTCTTTCAGCCTTAACACACACTAATTACAGGATTTCATCACGATCTGCGTTTCCATTCACCTTAAAATTGCGCAAATCGGATTTACGAAAATAAATTCTTAATAGAAACACAGCAATTTCGTAAAAACTGTATTTCTCAGAACTGCATTTAAACACTTTGCCAGTGACTTCGTTTCGTATCTGTTTCTTGATTTCTTTAGATTTTTGTGTTTTTTTTCATATTTGAGCTCATTTGACTTGCTTCCTGATGTCAGATCACTTCCTGTGTGAGTTTTTGAAGCAGCAAGTATTGAGGTGTGAGTGTGGCCAGCGATCGACTCGACAATTAAATCATTTAATAAGGGGTACGATTAATTGGTCTGAATATCTTATGTCCATTGAAAAAAATCAATTATTTAGAAAACAGATTTCTGTATTTTAAGTATATTTCTCCAATAATAAAATGTGTTCTATGTTAAAATTTGTTCAATTTTTAATGCTAAATGTAACAAACATAGAAAAAACAACAACAAAGCACTGCATTATAGAGATACACTGAAAAAGAGAATACAGTTAAAAATGTAATTAGTTATTAATGTGGCAATGAATCACTAAAGATAAATAGCTTCTTTTTGTGTAAATAGAAATGAAGGTTCTTGTCCTGGATTAAGATCAGCAAACTGGATTGTGGATTATCTTTTTAAAAAGTGATGTGCAGTAATAATTAATGTGATTATTATGACATACTTAAGGTTGGATCTGAACCTAATAGCATAGTGATTAATTGTCAAACATAAAATCCTTCAAAATATTGTAACTTTAATTATTATGATGATGAAATTAGAGGGAGGAAGTCAATCCCGGGGAAAAGCGCAGCAAAGCTGCAGGCTATAAAAGCTAATCTGCGCTGCCCTTTATTATTACTAAGAGACGCATCACCCACTTGGAGGATCAGCGGGTTCAGCGATCTGCCTCCTGGAATTGATGCGCTTCAACTGACGTGCATGTTAATTGTCTGTGTCCCAGAATGGCCGTTACGGCTCAAATGACCATCTGTGTAAACCTGGCGGACAGCTATTGATGTGCTGTCCTTTCCGTTTTCACCCTGGGTTCATCCTGGAGGATCGAACCCGGCCCGCTTTTGAGAGAAGGTAGCCATCTTCTGTGACAGCCAAGGGCTGCTAGGTGCTACTTAGAGCTAATCTTCCGTTAGATCCCCCGCTGCTGGCGCATTAACCCTTTCCTTCCATGATTGATAGAGCTTCCCTGGTTCTCTTGAAACACTTCTAATTTTAGGAGATTTCATCAAATGAGGAAGTTTAAGTGGAGGTTCAGATACGTGTAAAGGACCTCCCTAGAGCTTCCCACTCATTAACCTTCCGGAGGTTATCTGCTGCTCACAGCCACAGAGAGCACAGTCACAAATAGCCTTTCATTTCCCCTGCGGACACGAACGTACGCTTGATCAATCTGAACATCGATGTTAGGCAAACTGAAAACATTTGTACTTTTACTGTGCTGAGATACAAAAAAGGAAAACCTTTTTTTTTTTTCTTTAAAGTAGTGCTGCTTCCATAGTTAATACAGGCTTTAGTATGTTCACTGTAAAAACAGCTTTTTATTTAACATTTTATATATTAGGCCAACACAATGTAATTGTGAAGGAGTGTATTTACTGTGATACCTCTAAATACAGTCATATTTAATGAATTAGAATAGGTGTTCCAACTGAAATTGATATGTTTTGAAAATATTAACCTTTAGGCATGTATTTTAAACGTATTTAATTAAACCCACATTTCTGTATTAAAAATACTTTTTTTATTGGTCTAATGTAATATTCTAATCTTAAATGTGTTTTTATAATTTAGCGGAAAATCATAATTTTTAGAAAACAAAGCTGAAAACATCAGCCTCTGTACAAAATTCATCACAATAAATGATAAACGAAACAATAAATACCTTCACCTGATGTGACAATGCAAGTTTGGCCAACCAGAAAGGGACGTTTCTTTGTGTTAAGTAAAAAAGGTGCATTTATGGTGGTCAACTTGATAACAAATAATTTATTCATCATTTCTCATGATTGAGTGACATCATGCATGAATATCATTTTGTGTGTTTTGCAGTTGGAGGAAGCCTTGAGTGAGGTGGACTTCCAGTTGAAGTTGGATCTTCACTTCACCGACAATGAGCAACAGTAGGGTTTTCTGTTTACTTGGTTAAAACCTGTAGTTTTAGGTGATAGCGGGCTAAGAAAAGTATTAAATACTGAAATATTTTTTGTTCCCTTCTGCTCGGTCTACCATCTATAATCTCTCCAGGTTGGCAGAGATAATGACGGTCCCGTTGATCAGCAGTCGGACCCTGAGGCTCCACTTCCATCCGCGGCGAGGCCTTCACCATCACATCCCCGTCATGTTTGACTACTTCCACTTGTCTGTCATTTCTGTCTCCGTGCACGCCTCACTGGTTGCCTTACACCAACCGCTAATCAGGTAGAGTTTAACTACGGTTTGCAAACATTTTACAAAAAGTGCAACAAAGCAAAAAAATGTACTCTCACAATTTGAGCCGACAGTAGGTATGTAAATGATTTCATAGGCACAGAGGTGTTATTTCAGTGGAGCCATCTCCAGAGGACGTGACCAACCATCCAACAGTTAGTCTAAGCAGGAAGTGAAGGTGACTGGGCGTTGGGGTTCCCTCATAAAAATGCGTTAGCCTGTATTGCCTGATAGGGACTGCAGAGAGCAGCATTTTGGGTTTGGACAATTGCCCAGCATGTGGGTTGGTTTAACATTGGAACCAGTTGGAGTGTGAGGAAACCAGGAAGACAGGAGAGACCACATCAATACTGATTGTATTGTCAGTCTTTGTTCTGATGGGTTTTAAGGTGTTGCTTGGCCAGCCACCCCCATCTTTCACAAGTTTAATATTTCAGTGGTTTCATTTCAGCCTAGCTTTAACCAAATGTGGACCAACCAGCAACCACTGTCTCAATTCGTTCCTCACCAAATTACTGCTCACACCCTTACTTAAAGGATCGTCACACGCCACTGACAAGACAACACCAGTTCATCCGTACTGCCAGCTCCATTGCTTGTTTACTCCTCATCATTCAAATACATTCAGATCATGTTTGGTCGAGTGCTTCAGTTATTTTGGTCACTGCGTATGTTTGATGTGATGAAGTCTCCTGTCATCTACTGTATACATCTACTGTTTTTGAAGGTACAGCTGCTAGACAGAGAGCTACACATGAGCAGTGAGATAAGTACCACTCAGCAGTGTGATGTCAAGTGGTCACAATATCTGTCTCCTTTTGGATGCAAACAGTGAGTTAGTAATGGGCAGCCGACCTTGTAAATTGTAGAATTATGCGACGTTTCTTTGGATTTTTTGTTAAAGACACCAAAGCAATTGGGTTTGAGAACCCAAACAGGATTCCTGTATGACGGCTATAAAAAAAACTATTAAGTTCTTAACAGAAATGATATTCGGGGGTTTAAAGGAGTTAAAATTCAGATTTCTTGTGCCAGCCAATAGATGAATTGATAATGTAAGCAGACATGGCGGCACAAGATGATTTTAGAAGTGAAATGCTTACAATGCAGATGCTACTATGACAGGGTGCTGGATTTGAAGTTCATGTAATCAGAAACAATTTTATTATGTTTGCAGCTTTTTTTGCTTCTTCCAAAACACATACACACATGTGCGCTCGCACCCACACATGTTTACGTGGCTATCTTTGTGGGGACTTTCCATTGACTTCCATTCATTTCTACAGTCTAAACTTTACTTTGGTTAGGGTTATCCTAACCCTACCCAAAACTCAATTCACACTTTAGTCCTAAATCTAACCTCTGAACCTAAAAACAGTGTTTCGCCATGTGGGGACCAGGCTTCGGTCCCTATAAGGAGCAGTGGGTCCCCACAATGTAGTATGTGTCAGGAAAATGGTCCCCACAAGGTATTACAAACAAACGCACATTCACTGCCGGTCCATTCATGTGCCCTCTCCGTTCCCTCTCCAGCTTTGCGCGCACGGGGAAGGGCACCTGGCTGGGGAAAGGCTCACCTGAGAGCGTGAGCGACCCGTCTGCTGTGTCTGTGGAGAACCTGGTGTTTGGAGCTGGCTACTGCAAGCCTGTCATCTCTGAGGTATGTTAACCTTTCACAGAAAAGTCAAAGCTAATTTTGTCTCATTCAACACAACATGTCGTCCCCAGTCTGCTAGGTATTCCGCTGCCTGTCTCTTTTAAAGGCATTAAACAAAACGCCTAACAATGACACAAACGTGACAGTTTTGGAACTTGGTTTCTGACTTGAGTGCATCATCCTGAGTTAGATTACATTCTGGTCTGGTTTCCTCCTCTGAATCTGCTATTGCTTGGGCTCGGAAGTTCAACTCAACGATTACCACTGTGCAGCAATGTGTCTGTTCATAATGTTAGAGTAACCCACAAGTCTGTGCATGTAGGCTTCAGGATGGCCATCTGAAACTAATGGTAGCCATCAACGGGGAGCAGGCAGTAGTGTGACAGGCTTCTGTGGCACATGTCTGCTGTGAATATCTGTATTTTACTTTTTTATACACTTGCTGTGTCTATAGCAATTATGCAGTCCAGTTACCTACTTCCTGGTTAGTAACTGGACAGACCACACACTATGGCAATAAAAAAATCTTAGGTATAACCGGTTTGGTCATACATTGTGTTGTCGAGCCACATGGCAGGAGCAATGTTGTTTTCTTCATTCATTGGCACTCAACATTTGCCAAAATGTTGATGGCATTAAAGACTACCAAGGCAAAAGTAATGACAAAAGAACACCTTATTCTGCTATACTTGTCATCTATTGTTATGAGTTAGATTTTCATTAGAAAATTTTACTGGTACAGTACATCCACTTTAATGCAATGGGATTTGGAGACTTTCGAAACAAGTCTGAAAATCCCATCTAATAGAAGAATTAGAATTCCTTTTTGCTGTCGTTATGCAAGAAAGCACAACAAAATTTTAAATCGGTAGGGTTACAGTTACTTTCTTATTGTTAACTTAATATAAAACCACATGTGCTTTTCGTCACTTGAGTATTTTAGGATGGCATCTTTGTATGGCCTCTTCTGGACTTTCCTGGGCAGAGATTGCTATAATTGAACAAACTGAAAACGTCTGTTGGTCACAGGTGACAAATAGTTATGTAAACAGATACTTGTTCCATTTTTTTGTTTAGTTGTTGTTGATTTTCATTGCATATATATATAGGCAAACGTTGAGTTTGATCAATAATTAGACATTATCAAACGACTTTCTGGTTCCTACGGTAACGCTTATCTAGCCGTTCTGCTCTTGTTAGCAGAATTTAGAAACGAGAACATGCAACAAGCACAGATATAAACTCATATTGTAGTTTTCTCAGTATGTTGCATGTTCTCTAATTAATCCAAAGTACAGTTGTAAAGCTACAGGTAGCTTCTTTTTTTTTTTTCCCATGCGGACGTCACAGCCTGCACTGTAAATCCTAATGAGCTCCAGAGCTAGCCCCCTGCCTCACCCTATTAACCCCCCGCCCCCACCTCCAGCTGGGCGCTTTAATAAGCTCTGGTTAAGCCACACTGGGGGGTTTGGTTTGATCAAAGCAGCGAGTTATGCTCACAAACGCCACGTACCACATACCTGCAGGTGAAATGTGTTCAGAACTTCGGCTCCTCCCTCATCCTTTATTTATTTTTGAGCTCTTTAACCCGCAGCTACGATTTTTATCACTTTCCCTCTTAACACGGGCTCTGTCCTGTAATTATTCCCTGCTCTTTCTGGAGGAAGCCGTCATGTGTTTCAGATTTCTTTGGCTGAATATAACGAAACCATAATGTCATCAGAATTTCAACAGCTCTTTTTAACCGACAATGCTAAAAACATGAACCAAGTACCAAGTGGCCTTGGTAACAGCAGATTTCTGTTTCTGAAATAATAATTTATATTATCAAAGTAAACTAAGAAGAATAAAAAAAACCAAACAGAAATATCAAGGGACATGTGATGCATCTTAAGCTTGTAATATAAAGACTAGTTAATCTGAAAAAATAGCTGTTTTTCTTTGTTTCTCTTTCTCGAACTGATCCTAGCAGGCATCTTGAAAGCTACAAAGAAATATTAAAGTAAACATACAGGTGTTCCTTCCTGGTTCGGGTGTGATGCGCAGCTGGAATTACAGAGCACACACATGTATGATGACAGGGTCGGTGAGTTGACTTGCTCGGGGCAAATTACAGTACATCCTCCGTCAGTCCCAGAGCCGAGCCGCAGCGGCGCTGTTAAAACATTACGGCCTTGGGAAGAACTCCACAAATGGAAGACGCCGATCTCCTAGCTTTGCATTATGGTGGCTGTTGTGTTGATCCATTAGCTTTAAAGGGAGATCCTGGGACTGTCCATTGAAATCCACTGAGCTTTCTTATACTTTGTTACAACAACCAGAAACTTTTTATTGAGATTTTATGTGATAGATCAACACAAATTCACTGCAAAAACATGAAATCTGAAGTATTTTTGGTCTAGTTTCCAGTCAAATATCTTAGTAGACTTGAAATAAGACAAAATTAACTTACAAGTAATGTGTCAGCAAGATATAGGAGCTTGTTTTAAACCAATAATTCCTTAACATTGATGAAAAAGTACATGTTTGCTTGGCAGATTATTTTTCTTATATCACGAGGAAAAATATCTTACCATAAGTCAAATGCTCTGTCAGTGGGGAACTAATACTTTTTCATCGATATTAATGAATTATTGGTTTAAAACAAATTACCGTATTTTCCGGACTATAGAGCGCACCTGATTATAAGCCGCACCCAATGCACTCTCAAAGGAAAAACCATTTCGTACATACATAAGCGGCACCTGTCTATAAGCCGCATGTGCCTACTTACAGACGGTACACAGAAAGAGTTTTCAAAGTTTTAGTAATACACCTTAGCTTTTCTTCCCAAACAGTGCCTGTGACGCGTGGCAGTAACACAGCAGCAACACGGTAGCACAGCACTAACAGGGCTGGTTAAAAAAAACATACCGGTAAAAGTCACAGAGAGCCGTCTTCATCTTCCTCCTGAGCAAGTAGACGTGTTACGTTACATTGAACTTGCGTCTTCCTCTGCACATACATTCCCCCTGTCTCACTCTTACCTTTTCTGCTCGAGCGCCCCTGGTGGCCGTTAGAAAAAAATGCATAAATAAGCCGCATCATTGTA
>CAEFZY010058305.1:0-47552 GCA_903066815.1 Brachyrhaphis roseni
ACAGCACTAACAGGGCTGGTTAAAAAAAACATACCGGTGAGAGCCGTCTTCATCTTCCTCCTGAGCACTGAGACGTGTTAAGTTACATTAAACTTGCGTCTTCCTCTACACATATATTCCCCCTGTCTCACTCTTACCTTTTCTGCTCGAGCGCCCCTGGTGGCCATTAGAAAAAGACGTAAATAAAATGCATAAATAAGCCGCATCTTTGTATAAGCTGCAGGGTTGAAAGCGTGTGGCAAAAGTTGCGGCTTATAGTCCGGAAATTATGGTAAATGCCATCTTGTGAGCACTCTCTAGTTGCTGTCACTATGTGTTTGCCTGAAAACGTTGGAATAGAAGATGCCCCAACTACACTTAAATAATTTCTTTGGCAGCACTTTGGGTTTCCAGTTGGAACTATAAATGCAGCAAAGAGCCAGACATGAAAAATGTGTAAATAGATGCATAAAGAGATAGAAAGCATTGCTTTACACAGCAGCCGCTATGTAAAGATATGTAACCCACTGTATCAATAGTAACTGGGAAATAACGTACAGCAGACCATACATAGTGAAAGAAATGTTCCAAGGTCTGAGGAGAGGAAAACAAATCGGAAAATGAAACATTGTCTTTTTTGTTGTTGTTGCAGAATCTATAAAAATGCAAAAAGTCTTTTTTAAAGAATAAATTTGATCTTTGAACTTTTTTTAAAAGTAATATTAAAATTATGTTTCGTCTTGTTTTATGAGTTTTAGGTATTGTTACTCTCCTGTGTTCAGGTTTTTGGGCAAATCTAAATTTGTAGCTCCAGGTATAACAGATAAATTTATGTGTCATGTAAATTGTCAATCAGAAGCTTAAATCCACTCATGATGGCGACAGGTTGATTAATTTTGGGCTGCTAATGCTTTGTGTCATACTTGTTTCAGCCAATAATATTTAACAAACAACAGCACCTTGACAACACATCATTACTTTAAGAACCTGCTGGTTTAACTCTAACTGGATATTTGAGCATTCGTCTTGATGGAATTGGTAGAATTTGTTTTAAGCTGGTTGGTTACCTGATACAAACCCAGTTCAGACATTTTCAGTATTGCTGACATTTGAACTTTCCAAAAACTGCATTTTAGCCTGCCTTATCCTTTCTAAAACTGGCTTTGACGCATGTTTGTCCTCTTGGAACATCCAAGTAATCTGGTCTACAATAGACAATTTTAAGCTCTCATCATTTGACACAAATGATGAGAGAGATGGGACAACGATTGCACTGATTACCTTGATGATGGAAACTACTCTATACATAGCTGACACTAAAAAGTGACATGGAATGGCAATAGACAGCTGATTGGCTCAAGAAATTATAACTGTTTACCATAGCATATTCTTTAACATCCAAACAGAAAAGAAATTGTTAAATATATAGGCATGTAACAACAGAACTGGACTGAGCAGAAATAACTCGTCCATGTTCAACAGTTACAAACTTGCCGGCTGTGTGAATTTACATGTAGCTGTTTTTGTTTCCCTCCCTGTTGCCCGACTTCCTCTGAAAAGATGTCTTATCTGCTGTCAAAGCCGGTCGCGCACGTCTAACAATGTAGTGACAGTTGTGCAGGCATATTGTAGTTTTGTAGCTTGTTTTGCATGGTGTTAATGTGGCATTCAAAGAATGCCATTATAGTAAAAAAAAAACTGATAACAGACAAACTGTCTAAAGATGGGGAAGAGCTCAGATGTGTCAAGCAGAAAACACATCTTGTGAAGGAAAATTGTTTATCGACACACGCGCATAAAAACACACCATTTGACAAAAAAACGGTCTGCTATCTCGAATATGTCGATTTGTGACTGAATATTTAATATAGTTACTGACGCTTTCCTTGATATTACAATCAGGGTAAGTCATATTGTTCACCAGGTGTGCAAGAATTACTTTCACATTCAGCCCACACAAATTCAAACTAAGTGCTCATATTTATCCACTTAGAAACTCCGAGCTGAATTCACATTCCACACACAGAGCATTTTATTCTCAATCAAAATTTGAGCAGTCGACTCTTCCAAACAAATGGTAAATCTGCACAGAGGACTTTATGAGTCATTTAGTCTATGAATGGCATCAAACATGTCGCGTTTGTGGTTGTGGTTCTCTGTCCTCCCATAAACTGTATTCTAATAAGGCAGGATATGCAGTGCTTTCATTCACGCATTATTCACTGAAAATCTTCAAACGCAAGCACAGAGAAGAAAACCTCCCATCAAATATATTATTTCACATACGTAATGAACAGACGGGAAAAGCTAATTCTTGCAGATTGAATTATGGCCTAAAAATACCCTTATGGTAACAGAAGTTTGTGCGAAAGCCTCACTGAATAGCAAACCACTTAATCCTCCACTCAAACAGCAACAAAAAAAATGTATAGTGGATCTTTCATTTTTGCATTCACACTTGTGCGAAAAGCAAAAAAGGAAACAATACATTGTAAGTAATTTTATTGTCTGGAAGTTTTTTTTTTTTTGTGAAGTTCAAAGTGAAGAATGTTTACACTCAAGCCTCTTCTTGTGAAGATTTGCCAAACATTCTGTGTTAAACCCAGCATGTTTTCTCAAGACCAGTCAAAAATCACTTTTTCTGGTGCAACTCGGTGTTAAACGTCTGGCTGCAAATGCAATGCAACAACTACAATGTTATTTTCACAACCAGCCTTTCACTAGTTTAGTCTTTGTCTTTTGGCTGGTTTTCTTCTCCTTATGCTTGACTTTGGTCCCAACTTTCTCAGGATCACATCTTGGTCTTGACTAGTTCTTGGGTTAATTAGCCTTGAATACAACACTAGTAAATTAAATTTAAAGCAATATTACCAAGATTTTTTTTAAAATTGTATTTAAGCGTTTTGTCCCTAGTCTGTAAAGTCTTAAAGTCTTCATTCCACATAAGAACATAGTTTAATGTTGCTAAAATGGTTTGCACTAAGTACAATTTGCTTAGGTAAAAACAATCTTAAGTTCAAACACTGGTTGGTTGTTTCTCACACTAATTAACATACCTTTTGAATGTGTTTATGTGCAACACTGATCATGTGATCATTTGTATCAAAAATTAAAAATGTCCAAATCCATCTATTTTCTGAGCTTCCATAGAATTTGCAAAAATGCAAATTCTACTTTTAGCTTATATTGCATGTTGGAGTTGTGAATGTAAAACATACTAAGTATCTTCAGTAATTTTAATAATTTAGATTTACTATCAAAACAAGGGGAAAAAAAACTACAACCGTCTCCATTTGTGTACCTATGAATATGTAGAGTACACACTGCTTTGTTGCAAAGCAGGCAAACTTAGTTTTCTGTTCGGTCAAAAGTCGCTGCCTGCGGTACGTCGAGATTGAAAGCTGGCCACCTTCAAATCAGCAAAAAATTAGCCACATGCTGCAGCATCTGACAGATACGAGCGTTTCAGTCCTCCCTCCAACCGAGTGCTGGAGTTTTCTGTGTCTTAATTACCTCACATTTGGCACAGTGAGCTGCAGCGCTACCGGGGGCCACGGGGAGTTAGGGACTCAGCCGAGACGCGCAGACAGCGGTTGGTGACAGAAGCCAAGGGAGGACGCAGCAGAGAAAAGGCTCCCAGCTATCATGCCTGGAATGACAGAAGCTGCGGTGGAGGGGGCCCCCGAGATCCCCGAGGAGAAGCGAGAAGAAAGAGAAAGAGCTCGCTTTAGGGAGAAATCCCCTCAGGCGCATATGGTGGGATTGAAACATCCATATGCCGTCTTGAAAGAGAAGATATTGAGTGTGTCAACACTCTCAGTCACTTGTTCTTTCCGCTTTGGAGATGCCATGTACTGTCTGGTTCCTTTCATTTTGCACGCAAATCAAAACCCTTGAAGGAATGCTGATGGCGGTAAAAGGAAGATAAGGGTGTTACAAGAAGAAAAACTAAGAGAAACACTCAAATTATACTGGAGCCACAGTGTCGTTTCATCAGACTCTGCTTGTTTAAGACAGACTAGCAGTGACACAGGAAAAGTTAAATGAGTTAGCGTTGTTACATGAGCGAAGTGTACTCAAGTTTCAATTTGTGCTCACACTTGAAGGTTCTCCCCTCAAACCTGGTCTCTAAGACCCATTTTTGGGCAAAAGCTTCCAAAAGAGAACAAGGTAAGCTTCTGACAAAATGTCATGAAACATCAAAAGTTACAATATTTTGTGGATCTCAACAGTGAATCATGTAATGCTGTATCATGTTGACCATCGTTTAATAATTTTGTTTAAAGGGAGGTGTAACAGTACATTGTGCTCACAAGATTAGAGGACACACAATATTGGAGAATGAGACGTTTTAAAGCAATATTCTTGGAAAAAACCCCTCTTTTGTTTTCATGAACAGAAACTTCATAAATCTAAATGAATCTTAATGATTGTCTGAGTTTAAATCAAAATAAAAGTTAAAATAAAATAAGTGTTAGTATATTTTACGAGTGACTGCTCAGTAGGTAGAATCGTGGTCTTGCAGTTGGAAGATCACTACTAAGAGATGAGCGATATTTCAACAATAACATCGGTATCGGCCGATGTTAGTCCGCCGATATAAGGTTGGTGTTTGGTCATGCAGCACAGGGATTGTGGAGAGTTTATCTGAAGCTGTGGCAAAGTCAACTGGGTGGTCTTTTTATTCAAGGTGTCAAAAAAGTAGTGAAATATATAACATTGGTAAATATCGGTTATCGGTCATAAATTTATATTAGATATCAGTATCGGCCCAAATTTTCATATTGGTACATCCCTAGTTTGATTCACAAATGCGTGTGCATGTGAGTTAAATTGGTGAATGTGGCTTTTGTGTGAAGCATAATTAGACTATCACTAAGTAAATTAAGTCCCTACACAAACAAAAATAAGTTGCGTTAACATGAAGCTAGATACAAAGCAGGTAACAGAATTAGTGCAGTAGTTAGCAACTAAATTGACCAATTGCAGTATTCTAATGGTACTTGCTGAATATTTAAATGTTTTATCATTTTTATCACTTATTTTTTTTATTCCACAGGGTATCCAAAATGTTGTCACATAAAAAATTTAGAGTGGATCTTCTTCGAAGCAACCATTGCGCCTGCAGCACACACCTTCGTAAAACACATCCATATTAATCTGCTTTGCTTGGACATTACTGCACTCGAGGTGACATCCTCGAGTGCAGTAATGTCTCATGGCATTCTGTGAGACAGATTTTGACTGGAAATATTGTGGTATTGTTATTTTTCCAGGTCTTGTCTCATGGGTTTAACAAGGAGTCAGAGTTTCCTAAAACTATCGTTAAAATTTCGTCTCATCTTTTCCTGGTGAGGTCAGTCTCAAGTACCGTTACGTTTCATGAGCCAGAGAACTTATTATGCAACAGATCAAATTATTAATGATCATAATTAGACAGAGCTATTAGTGATTACAAATTTTTCATTGAGTTAAGTTCTCAATTTGATCATATCTAACTAAATCATATCTGGCTGCGATTTGGCCCTTCGTAAATAATTGAATTGAATTTACTACAGACAAAACGGAGACTCCCCTGTCGTTATATACTACATAATGCTGTTTTTTTTTTTGTTTACCTGATTTTTAATGCCAGGACATTTATGTTGCCATTAACAGCAGAGCCATCCAAACGGCTGAATTAAAGTTTTGCTAAAAGACGTCGAGACACTCCGGGACGCGGAAATCTTTCACGGACACTTTAGTTTTGTTTCAATTTAATCATTATTTACAATCAAATCAGCTAGTGGAAATCTTCCATTACACTCAAATCCATTTAGATAGCGAGACATAAAAGACTGCTGTGCAGGTTGTATACCCAAGCAATTTCCAGACAGTGTTTTTCTTTTCTCTCAGTTGGCTGATATTGGAAAAGCACAAAAGGAGCCTGCTGTGAAAATAGAAGCCTGCAGCCGTGGGCAATGAACTGCAAAGGCTGACAGCGAAGCACTGGCGGTGTTGATGTAAAATCTGTGCCTGTATCTGTGCTACGAAACACTCTGCCACCAGAACCCGCGCTTGCTTGCTTGCTCAGTCTTTTTAATCCTAATAGTCAGCTGATTGTGAGCAAAGCATGCATGGAAATATGATACAGTGTGAGGCATTATGAAACACATCTAGACGTGGATGTATCACCCCCATCACACCACTGCATATGTGCCTTCTGTTTCGTGGTGTGGAAAGACAATACGAAAGGAAGACAACACTCCAACATTGCCTTAATAAGCATTTGACAATATGGGGAACCGATATGTGCCTTCCAGGTAAGCCAGGAAGGCGCATACATTTTCGCAGATGTGAAAAAACTGTTGTCACATGACTACCTCACAGGTAGCGTAAATAATAGGTTCTGTAAACCTGTTTATCACATGTTTACAAAATTGTTACAAAATCTATGGAAGGATGAGTCGAATGTTGCAACAATGACCCAATGATAGCATTACTTAAGCTCACACTGCATAGTCCTGTCTGCATGAATGATGATTCACTCACCTCAGCATGCTGGATGGTTGACAGTGACTGATTATTCACCCTACTTCCTTTAATAATCTGGCTGTTTAATCATGCGCATGCAGTTTCAATCCCAGACAGTCAGCTGATATAAACAAATTAATGAATAATATAAAGATGAAATAAAATGAGATACGTCACATCAATGTAAAAGTGACAAAACTTTTCTTGATCCAGCACAATATTAAATTCCACATTCTTATTCCCAATGTACATGCACCTTATAAAACAACACCATAATTAAAAGCAAAAATCGGATTTGTTTCTTCACATAAGTTTTTCAATACCCCAGCATTTATAGAAAGATAGGATATAGTTTGACAAAATATGCATTTTCATGACAAATATACACAAAACTTTGTCAGTGTTGTGCTAACCTCGAAAAACCACAATTTCGGAATTGCGCTGCTTCCATCAAATACAAAGCGCAATTAAAATCATATGTGACTTCATGTGTTAAGTCATTAAAAAAATCATGCCACGCCATCATCCTCTAACTACTTCCTGTCATCTCCTTTGTCTTCTCCACCAGTAGTAACGTTCGGTTGTTCATCATGTGACTCGTGCAAGTGTTTCCACTTATTTTCAAAATGCCAAATTTTGCGATTGTATGGTCAACAGAAATGCAGTGAAGTAAGAAGTGCTTAGGATTTTTTGTGTCACTGTTCTTCAAGGCCCAAAGCTCAATTCCTGCCCATTTTAAACCGAATGAGATACCTTCCGTCCTCTCTCCCCCGCTTCCTTAATCTCTTCTTGCTAAACTGCCTCGGCTCCCTTGATGTGGCATTGATCTGTCTTCTCAAAGCATTGTTAGAGCCAACCTGACCAAGCACCATCAATATTGCATCACATTCAGTGAAAACAGCCCAGAACTCCTTTGCAGTACGTCCAGGGAAATGTAATGAAATTCCTGCCTGTCTTCATTCCCTGGGCGAGGAGAATCACATTTCGCCAAAGCTCAACCCTTTGCTTTATTTTGTACAAGTGAGGGCACAATAACTTACACCCCTCTTTCCTTCACACACTCACATACACCAAGAGGTTAGGTTTGAATGTAACGGAGGGAAAAAAAATGAGTTCCTACATTATTAATCGGCTCAAATATTAATTAGCGCTCCCCTGTAATTAGCATTCGGTCCTTTCATCACCCTGAATCGCCTGCTCAGAGGAGATTAAATGTTTGCAAAAGAGCGAGTCAATATTTGCTCGCGACTAGTCGAAGGAATTGCCTAAAGAATTACCCCCGGAGTGCTCAAACTCACCTGGGCGACGGGGGGAATTGACGCCGTCCAGCTCTGTCGGAGGAGATTCACCCACACGTAGCGCCTCTTTTCTGTTTCCGACCATGGTGGCGTGCGTTTGGCAGACACGGCGAACCTGCAGATATTAAATAGAAGCCACGCAGCTGCCTCAAAGCTCCTTTGGGAAATATAGTGAAAAATGTTACCAGGAGGATGTCTACTCTGTTGGTGGCTCATTGAGTTCAAGTCTTTAAGCTAGCTCATTAGCTATTTCAGTACAAGTGACTCTACCAACTCTGGTGGTGCTGGTGCAGTTCTACCTCACCTTCAATTCATGGCATGGCTTCTAAATTAACAGCTTGCCATGATTGGGAAGCCTGTGGCGTCTAGACGATTATGAGAATAGTTGGCGTTTATGACGACACAAGCTACGACATCAGAACCAACTGAACGAAAGAGAAAGGAAATCAATAGCAGTGTCTTCATTCAAAGCTGGAGCAGCTAAACTTCTCTTCCAGTGCTGTGACCTCAGACTCTATTTTTAGGACTTTGTTTAAGTAGGGATAATTTTTCCTGCTGCTTGAAGAGAAACGATTTCATTCAGTTTTCACTAGTAGCACATTTGCTTGGTCTAAGCTAAGGCATGCGCCAGAGTGATATAAATGCAGATTGCAAAAACAGCTCTTTTGAATGAGTTCTGTGAGAAACTCCTGCACCACTAATCACTTAACAAAGTATGACTAATGCATCCTGATTTGTTTGGATTTCTTTGTGCTGTTTTAGTGCAGCTTTGGACATTAGAATGTATCGCCACACAAACGTTTGGTAAATGCACATAATTCTTCAGCATTAGAATTGATTATTTTTTTTATTTTTAGTTTTATTAGGTGTAGTCATCTCACTGAAAATGCAATTACGGAAGCAAATTAATTTCTTTTTTACTCATTATCATAAAATCTATGAGGTAAGATCAAGGAAGCAATTACTTAAAAAAGAAACCAAACATAAAAAAACATCAATTTCATGCCGTATATCAAACATAGCAAATGTAGGGTGTCTTTTTAAGGATGTTTGTGGCACAAATGAAATTTATTAAACTTTGAAAGAAAGGAGGGTGGAGACAGAAGAGGAAGACATGCAGCAAATAGACTAGAGTCGGGAATCGAACCAGGAACAAATGAGTCGAGTGCTGTGGACTCTCTATATGGTGTCAAGGGCTTGATTAAATAATAATTCAGTAATAAGGTTCTGAATAATTGGCATAATTCTAATCATTATATTCTTCTAAGAATAATTTTTCTTAGATGTGAATAGAAATTTTTTTTCAAAATTGATACTGCCTTTAGATTAGCTTTTGAAAGATGCATGTCATGTTTTTCATCACGAACGAAACTTATGAATTGAATGACAATAATTTTATGTCTAAATCTGTCAGGGGTATGATTAGTTTAGTGATGGGAGTTTAAAGTTGATCCCATATAATTCATTATTTGAACGCAAAAAAGCCTTTTATTTGTTTTTCACTTCAATCATTTCTGGTATCCCTCAATGGTTCTGACTCAAACACTCCAGCCCAACTGGATCTTACTTTATGTGTTATTCTTTTTTCTTCTTCTGGTGAAGCCAGGTTTAAAAAGAGCCTTGGTTCACACTTGTTCTTTAAGTCTCTGTAGTACAGTTGTTTCTTGAGGATTGTTTAATATTATATATTTATGTTTTTGCAATTATTTTTTCCTGAAAGAGTCAGTGGTTAGGTTTAGGCTTCTTATGAGATGTCACCTTTGTTGGGTGCTGTGAATGGCACCACTTCACATAACTGCTAACTTCCTATCAGCAACTATTGATTAGCATTAATGTTACTTTATCAATATTTACTGTCAGTCATCTTAAGCAACATACTTTTTGATTTGTTTGGTTTTAAATTTTAACCTAAATTGGGGGCTCGTCCGGGGTGAGATTAAGCCAAGGTTGTCTCCCCTTCTTTTTTTCCCTCAAGTTTTTCTCATTATAAACTTTTTAAATACATGGATATCACACAGCTCCTCTTATGCAGTTAAACATTTTTTAACCAAATATTTAGTAGAAAATTTCACCTTGAATTAAAGTTTCTGTTCGTTGATCTTAAATGTGATACCCCACAGATATCAAAAGGCATCCAAATGCGCCCAAGAAGTTTCCCTTCGACTTTGAGAATATATATATTTGTAAAAATGCTCACAAATTGGGACTACTTGCTGTGTTTTAAATATTTAGCTGATTTTTGGAAGTGAAACATTGATCCTAATGCAGGCCAGGCTTTAGTGGTGTTGATTGCTCCCTGTCAGAACAGGGCAAATTTCCTCTCAGGATCTTTACAGACATGTTGCTCCCAAAACACCTGTAGCACCAAGACTTCTGGGAAAGAAACAGCAGCACAGAGACATTTCTAAATTCTCCAACCTGTTTCATGATGGCTGGTGTCTGTCCTTCAAGACGTCTTGCCCCTGACAGCTTAATTCATCGCCATGCGCATAATCCATTATTTTAGCCCATTAATTGAGCCCCATAGTTAAAGATCAGGTTGGTGGCAGGGGCAGCCGGACCCTCCTCGGAGAGGGTTTTGTCATACAGGAGCAAGCATGGGTGTCAGCCAGTGGCCCACTAATCACTCTATACTGTGAGTAATGGCTATGAAA
The DNA here is from genome assembly GCA_903066815.1 of Brachyrhaphis roseni. Lineage (NCBI taxonomy): Eukaryota > Metazoa > Chordata > Actinopteri > Cyprinodontiformes > Poeciliidae > Brachyrhaphis > Brachyrhaphis roseni. The sequence goes on from CAEFZY010058305.1 coordinate 10,445, forward strand.
GCAATCACAGTGGAAATGCATCATCTCTGCAGACCCCCGATCTATCAACCTGACTCGCCCTCATTTGACTGAAATGCGTGCCAACATGAAATATGATGCTTTGTCAAAGGCAAAGGGAGCACATTGGCTCCTGAGCTGCAGAATGTAATAATTAAACACACCCATAAAGACCCATTGTATTTCATCCAATGACATGTACGTGGTACGCATTTTCAAAGCGGGTCCCTGGGTAAACATTTCATTCCCGGCTCCAGAGCTTAATTACAATCCGTCCCTAGTTTATGGACTTACAATACACTAACAGTCATTTTCCACTTCAGTCGTCTTTCAATTAATTTCTCCACATGATATCACCGGAGCAGTGTCGAAAAGGGGGAAGAAATCCCTCACTTGCAAGCCATCAAATAACCATTTGTCTGAAAATTTGATGTATTTTGAGCAAACAAATGCCACAAGCAGAAATCCTTGACTAACCAATCTTTTTAATGGTTTGCATTATGCAGAGACAAAAGAGCAGCTCTCTCTTTTTTCTTTTTCTTCTTCTTATTTTTTTTTTTACAAATCTTGAACTTTCAAAGATGTTTGTCAGGCAGATTTTATTTTGCACGTTATACCACCTTGCAATCTGCTCTCGTCTCCTCTTGCATGCCTCCCCAAAGTGCCTCAAACAACATTCAGCATGTTGTTTGTTTCAATAGGTACCTCAGGTTTTTGCACAGAGCCTCGACTTGATAGCTCAGAAGGAAAACAGACACTAAGGCAAACTGGACAGAGTTGATGTGAACAGCGACTGGTTTGTAGCCAGTAAAAATATGCAAATAAATTACTTCTGTTCAGAAAATAAGATGTGGGTCATCTAACACGTGCAGTAGTATTCATTTGGAGAGAAATGATTGCTGCGTCTCTGGAAATGAGTTGTGCAGATTTTGCTCTGAGCTCAGTGAGGGTTATTACTTAATTAGATCACAGAAAGTCACAGTCAGACATCTCCTGTACCCCCAGCCGAGACCTCGCCTTACGTGCTCGTTGAATACTGATCGCTCAGCAAACCCTTTGAATTAACAGCCAGATGTAAAATTTAAGCTAACAAAAGCTGTGCTTTTCTACACTTTCTGTCTTTCTGCTCTTTTTCTGTGGAGTGAAGGACCGTTTTCAGTAAATATTCCTCTTCACCTTCCACTTCTCATTAGAAAACAAACGACAGAATGAAAAACACATTACGGTTCCATGACATTTAGTTTTTTCATCATGTGAGTCACTAATTTGTGGGCTCTTTTTTTTTTTTTTTCAAAATCTCACACTATTATGTCTTCAAAATATTACCTAATTCTTGTGATACAAATCAAATTATTTCCCAGATAACAACTATGTCAGAACCAACTCAGAGCTGGTGCTTGAAATTAAATTAAGATAATACTTGGAGCATACTTTCCTCAATTCGTTACTAATTTCTCTGGCTTGAAATTGGCAGCAATCAGTCATAAAACTTTAATGATAGCTTCGACTCAAAGCTTATTAAGTGATGAAATAATTAGCAAAAAAAAAAAAAAAGCCCTCCTTAAATTTAATATCACTTCAATTTGACATGAGCAAATACAAAACCCTTTTTAAACTTTTTTTAGTAAAAGGAAAAAAGCCAAATAAACCAACCTGGCACTTGATAGTAAAAAGTAAATCCATGAAATGTGAATCAACTGTCACTAACGAGACTTTCTGGAAAGCTGACATCAGTTTCAACCACGTAGACTCTACAACTCGCTGAAATACAACCTGTTTGGGAATACGAAGTAGCAATATGAAAAAAAAAATAATAATAGTGGGAGAGTTCAAAGGCCAAAAGCACTTCTCATCAAATCAGATCACTAAAGGTCATCCAAAAACCATCTTGATCACCTGCGAGACTTTTATGAAATTATTTCCTTAATAAATGAAATCAGTTAAGTATTTACTCAGGTTGTCTTTGTTTGATGATCTGAAGCATTTCAGTGTGACAAAAAAATTAAAAGATCGAAGAAAAATCTACGAAAGCGAAAACCTTTTCTCAGCACTGTGTCGTCAGGTAGTTTGAAGGAGCGTCCTTCAAACGGCGGAGATATTCTGATCCCATTACCTCCTCACTTCTGGCATATACAACTTATTATGCACCTGCTTTCACAGAGAAATATTTACTTTAGCATCTACTTGCATATATTATTAGGAACACTGGCAGAAAATGACTCATTGCTTCTTGTGGCTATTGGAAATATAAACATCCTCCGTATTTTCAGCGTCGAAACCATCAAACTTACTCACTGCAGTAACTCTCTGAATTGGTTTTATAGTGTAATATATTGTAATGTGGATATACATTGGGTGTGTGTGTCTTACAAAGTGCTTTTAGATGATTTCTGCAATGAATTGGTGCTTTATTAATGAACTGAATTGAGTCAATACTGTAAAATAAGTATTTAACACATCAACATATGCACAGAAATGCATTAAAGGCTTTGTGGAAAGGCCTGTAATACGCTGTGTGTTTAACCCTTTATGACCTAATTTTCAAATGTCCGCCTGGATGCTTTTGCTTATTTTAATTGTACGCAGTTCTTTAAATGTCCTGTGAGTAAATATATTTGCCCATTTATCCATAACAACTGGAGCTTTCAATATCAAGCAAGTTATTTTTGCAATTTACCGTCTATTAAAAGAGCCGCCCCTCAGATTAATTTCACTCCCTGCTCAGCGGGGGTGAAATTACCGTAATAACCCAATTTTGGCTGAAAAGCTCAACGTCCTCTCTTTCAGAGACAGTTGGAATTTTTCAAACAGATCAAAATGTGCTGGAATTACGGTACTGCGAATTTGGCTGGATTGCCAGCGCTCCTTTCGGTCCGGAAAGGTTAAGACTGCTGTCTTGTTTGGAGTTTCACACTCATTTCATCTTCAGATTCTTATCAAGAATATTCTGGTTTAGCTCTTCATTCATCCTTTTTCAATAACAGGGACTGCCAGTAGCATATGCTGTGAGAAAGCTCTCAACATGATGTTTCTACCTGCAATCTTCACTTTTACCGGCGTGGTGTTTTTGGGGAGGCAATATTCTTCCAAACATATATATATATATATTTTTTTTGCAGTGACTAGAGTTGAGCCAGCTTTTGCCTCATCTGAGCAGACTGTACTCTACCAGTGTTTCACTGGGTGCATCAAATGTTCTGCAGCAAACTTTGAACCAGCTGCATGGATCATTTTCTTTGAGCAAGAGGAGTCTTGTAAAGTGAGTAGGCATTCAGGTTGCTGAAGTTTCATGGGGAAGGCCGTACCTGCTGCTTCCAGATCTTTCCGAAGCTCCATGTCAGTGCTCTGCAGCTCTTCCATGATTCTTTGGATTATTATTTTGACTCTTTAGTCAGAAATCTTATGACTCTCGCTCGGCTGATTTGTGATGAAATTATGTTCTTTCCAATTCAGGACTGCAGCTCTAACAGTCTTCACTGGAACTGAAATGTTCCAAATGTTCAAAAGTATGTTTTGCAGCTTGGAGACTTTTTTTTGTAAAGGTGTCTTTTCTTTTAGTGCAATACTATGGACTATTGCTTTATGAATGTTCAATGATTCATCCTTGAGTCACTCTATCTTTTTCAGACATAACATCTTTGTGGACTAAAGGCGTGAATTACTTGGTTTGTTGCCAGGCACCTTTAATTGCTTGTCAAAAGGAAGTAAAAATAAATTTAGTGTGAAAGATGTTGACATTTTACACTTATTTTACCTGCATGCCTGCTGATAATACAGCAATATGCAGCCTGAATGTCTGATACTAAAAATACATGCTACTAAATGTTGCATCTATTTTGAGTTTTGTGGTCACAATGTTGCACACTCTGAAACTGTGATGATGATTGTGATTAGATATGTTGTTCAGCTCTGGCTCTTATCTAAGCTTTTGAATATTTTCCCTCCTTTCTACAGCTAGTTTAAAAGTTAATCAGTTTGCTATGTCTCTTAGCCACCAGAAGGGGGTGCTGTACCTGCCCTCTCTGCTTTCTGTTCCAGAATATCTGCTTTACCAAAACAGTACATTATATCAGTTAATGTAGTCTGAAACGCAATAATCTGGCCCACTAGAGGTGTTGATTCAACTTGATGAAAACTTTAAGCTTTAATCTGCTCCAGTTGCCATGGCAGCCAGAACTCTGATCCTGCCATGTCCATCAAACCCGATAGCAAGTCAGAAAACCAGTTGGATTTTCTAATTAATAAAATTAATTAATTCTTAAAATGAAAGCTGGTTCCCTTTCAAGTACTCACGCCAAAAATAAAATCATTTAACCTTGATTGGAATTTGGCACAATTCTTGTTAGATCTGACAATCAAGCATGTTACTAACCGGTTTCAATGTATGTATTGAGAATTGCAGTGTTATTAGGTTGGGTTATTTCTTTCAGCTAAAGTCACAATAGTTAGGTAATCAATGAGTTTTTAACTTGCTACTGGTTCTGGCAAACATTTTCTGTCATTCAAAGTAAATAAAGTGTATTACAATATCAAGGTTTATTAAGGTAAAATAACACTAGAGTTGATCAATTTATATTTAAAAACTGCAGAAACATTTTGTGTTATTGGCCTACATGGTCTGCTCACTGAGCACAACATTTAGTCCACTGGTTTTCTAAAACCCTCAGCACGAATACTGATGGTAAGAGCTTTTTAAAACTTCTCCTGTCTCTGCGGTATGATTCATTAAACTGTTGGTAGCTAAAACGCTTAGACCTTTTATAGTTGTTGACCTGGAATAAAGAGGATGTGTCCTGTCGAAACCGAGGGGTAGAAGAATAACTACATCTGCTTTTACGCTGGCTCATCGATGCCAAACAACAATGACCTTGTGTTTGCACAGAAGCGGCGGCGTACACTGGAGATTTAGCTGAGCACGAATGCTCTGCCACAGAAGTACAGTCGCATTTTTATCTCAGAGTTTTCAGTTTCCCCAAAAACAGATAGAAGCTAGTAGCAAGTGGAAAAGAAATCTCTGTGGGTGAAGGTGTGTTTCTTCTACATCATTCTGGTGGTTTTTCTGGGATTTGTCCTGCTATGCTAACAGCATACCGGTTATGCGGTATGTCCAGTGTCGACATCTCGACACTGGACTGAAACATTGTCTCTTTGTAAGTCTGGGGTTAAATCTTCTACATGGCTCTCAAGGTGCTTTATTTTGAAGGGACCTATGAGAACTGGAGGTTTAATCCTTCAGTGTTGCTACGCTATCCAAGCTGGCAAAGATTTACATTATTAAAACTTAAAGACTTGTTCAATTTCTTTCATAAATCTGCTAATAAACATAAACATCTTTGTTCTAACATTTGTTATCATTTGTAACTTTTTAAATTAAAGAGTATCCTTGAATTCCTTTGAGATACGCTTAAGGCTGCATTCACACTACAGGCTGAAGTGACCCAATTCCGATTTTTTGACGTAATGCGGCCTGTATCTAATCTTTTCATGACAGTCAGGACTGCACAGGTCGAATTCTTTTCGAATGCGACCCACAGCTGATACGTATCCGATTCAAATGAATACATTCATCCGAACTGAACGTCACCGATATTTGACAAATTTCACCATTCTGTGCCCTGATGCGCGCAAGTGGGGAGAAAAACAACAACTATGATGAACTACAATGAGGATTAAATTGTTAAAGGTGTTAAAAGTGCTGGCTCCGGTCGGACAACAACTTCAAATGGGTAATCAACGCTCCACCGTTTGCCTCCATGTTTACTTCCACAAACACTGAGCACTTCTTCTTTTTATGGTGGTTGGCAAACACTGAGATGGCTGACGCTATTCCGCCCTCTACTGCGCATGCGGGACACTTTCAGGTTGTTTGCCCGTTCAGACTGTAGAACAGAGTCTGAACGGGCAGTTCCGACTGTGTTCACACAATTTCCCAATTGTGTGGTCTTTAATTTAGTCCATCCATTCATTTTCTAACACCCTTGTCCCTAGTGGGGTCGGGAGGTGCTGGTGCCTATCTCCAGCTAACGATCCGGGCAAGAGGTGGGGTCACCCTGGACAGGTCACCAGTCTGTCACAGTCTTAATTTAGTCAAGGCTCCTATTGATACAGATCATATCACTTTACTAAAATAGTGGCCTGTCACTTTTTGCACAAGTGATTTTCTTTTTCTTTTTGTTGCCTAAAACATCTTTTCGAAAGAAAGAGATCGTGATGGTGTTTTTTGAATCACTTTTTACAAAAAATGTTGTTTATTTATTTATTTATTTTGCTAAAAAAAGCCCACCTTTTTGATAAAAACCCTCCAAAACAGCCCCCCAAAAATCTAAGGGTCAAAGTTTTGGCAATATCAAATTGTAATAAACTGCTTTAAAAATATTGTCACGGTGGATCAGAATGGATTGTATAGAAATCTGTGTTGTAATTTCAACACCCTTGTATAACAATAGCAGCATTAGTAAAAGATTACTTATGCGATACTAGTACTAAGACTACAAAAAATAATTATTTTACTGAGTTATGTGTAATGTGATTTAATTTGCATGATACCTATCAGTTTTTGTGATATATATTCAAATTAGCAATCTCTGCTTAATTTACCACAACAAAAACACAATGTATTTTTATATGATCTTACAAAAGTTTAAGCAGTAAAGGGTTAATAAAAGTAATAGAAATGATTGAATATGTCACCTATTCAAGCAATAGGAATATTGTTAAAGCTGCATTAAAGTCAGACTTGTTAATGCACATTCATGCGGAGACTTGGCAGTAGAAACCCCCTTTCTTTTGGAGCAAACAGGAGGATTAAGTGTGTGACTGACAGACTTCCTGTGTAATAACTACAGCTTTCTGGTAGCATGAATGAAAAGCGGCATTAGTTCGGCGTTATTAGCACTCGGGAGTGCGGGTTGGTTTCTACCGTCCTTGGATATTATTGCGCGTCGCCAAAGAAAAGTTGTCCCAACGAGAAAACAATTTACTCTCCTTCCAATCGCGATCAAATATTAAAATGCCAACATACGGCGCCATAAACCTTCTCCAACAAAGTCCACCTCAGGATGCCCTCTCTATTGAACACGCAGGAAATTAATCACAATAGCTGTGATTGTTCGGCTGATGTGACCACTGGCACTTTTTTTTTTTTTTTGGGAAATGTTAATAAAGCCACGTTGAACGCTGCATTATTCTCGGCTGGAAGTCCTTCGCCCGTGGCTGCTCACTAAATCTCAATGACTTCATTAACTCATTACCATGATTCATGGCGTGCCTTGCCAGCAGCAATTAAAACACGACAGAGAAGAGCGGCGTCCTTGGGTCCACGGTTCCGCTCTCGAGACTCTCACTGGATTTTAGCAGGATGATTGACGTATCAATAGGGACCCGGGTGGACGACACGGCTTCAGTCAATATTCAGATGCGTCTCACTCACACCCCGCGTCAGGAACAAATTGAGCACACCTTGTCAAGTGCCATCAGCTTTTGTGCTTTTTGGCAGCTGTTCAAGCAGGATACACATGTTCCGCTGTATCTGGGGAGACTTGCACGCCTTTTGAAGGTTTTGGTTAGACGCCAAAAAATGAAAAAGGAATTACGCTTTTGACGTACGGAGCCAGGGAAGAAAACAGGATCAAAAGTGAAAGTGAAATCACAGATGGTTGGAAAGGTGACCAATATTCCCTCTAGTGCAGAGAGGAATTGTTAATATTCAGCCAAACCTTTTTGTCATTTTAGTCCCAATTCAAGTAGGAGGCCAGAGGAGATGGAGGGGGGAAAATGGGCAATTTCAATGAGTATGTCGAGGCTTTAATTCTGCTCTCTCTGGTGTCTTTTGTGGAACACATTTCTATTCATAAGGCCAAGTCATTACAGTCATGGCCCCGCATACTTATGTTCACTTTGTAAAAATTCAAGCAATATGGTAATTAAAATGCAACACTGAGCTCCTGTCCCCCTATGCAGTAATAAAGAAGCATTTATCTTAGTAAATGACTGACAGTTGATTATAAAAAAAAATATAAAACCCTTACATTTCTGTCTTTTATTTCCTCCCCCCCATGTGAAGGCAGTCCTCCCACACCTTCTGCCTTTGTGCTGACTATTGTTATGGCTTCATTGTTAATGAGTTTAGGTTTAACTGGCTGTAATGAGTGGAGACTGGAGCCCCTGTCGAGCCTGATTGTGCTGTTGAATTGGGAGCTGGAAGCAGCGCGCGGCGTCGGTGCACGTCGTCGTGCAGGTGTGTGTGTGTGGGGGGCGGGCGCCGCCGCGTGCTGGTCTGCATCAGCAGAGCCGAGGAGGATCGCTTTTAGGAGGGTCACGGCTCGCCGTGCGTCTCCGCTGCAGCGGCATCAGGTGTCATCTACGTTAGCTGATTGGTTTTTATTGTGAAAGTTACTGTTAAGCAGGCGTTGACTGCTAAAGCTGCGGCCTTGTTCAATTCTCAAACTCATCCAGTTGGCCGTCTCTTGAGCTTATTCATATTCAGCTCTGGAAAAAGTTAAGAGCCCACTGCATTGAACCCCATTGAAAACCTCATGGTTGTTCAACCAAATATTGATTTCTGATAAAACATTAGTATTGTAGTTCCTAAATGAACATTAACTTGTTTTCTTTGCATTATTTGAGATCTGAAAGCCCTGCATCTTTATCGTTAATCTGACCATTTCTCATTTTCTGCAAATAAATACTAAATTTTGGCTGGGAATTTCAGAGATGTGTTGTCAGTAGTTCATAGAATAAAATAATAATGCTCATTTTACTCAAAAATAAACCTATAAAGAGTAAAATCAGATAAACTGATCATTTTAAGTGGTCTCTTAATTTTTTCCATAGCTGTACATGTGTATATATACAGAATGAATTTCCACTTTCACAGTAATTGCAGTGATTGAAGACAAAACTTAGATTCTAGTTATGATATTGCAATAACTTAAGTGAAATGTGGCATTTATTTGAGCAGTCTTTAAAGTGAGGTTCTGCGGGTGCTGAACCAGAGTTTGTGCATGCTTCTAGGTTCGAAACTAGAAGCAATAGATCTGCTCGTAAATTAGCAAGCAGCATATCCGCACTTGTGGATTAGACAACTAGAAACGTTCACTGTTAGACCAAACATTTCAAGATTTTACCAAAAGTATAAAAGACATTGTTTAGACGTTTTTACAATGCCACAGTAGAACCATCTAGCTCGACTAAGTGAATAGATTTAGCCAAATTAACCGAGTCAATAGTTTGTTCCAAGGGTTCACTAACTTGTGTAGTTTGCATCAGTTTGCAAGAAAACTCATATGATCAGAGTTAATGAAGATCTCAGGCTATTTAAAGACTCAAATTTTTAACCCTGGTGGTTCGGGAACCGACCAGTTTGAGTCGGCATGTCTCAGTCTCATGATGGTAGTCATGTCTTAATAAAGTTTTTTTTAAGAATCATTTCTGTTTAGCTTCTTTGGAAACTTGACTATTGGAAGGTATGTAATTTGGAAACACCTCGGGGCAGACGCTAAGGTCTCCTGACCCGCTTACAGATTTCATCGTGGGTCAAAAATCATTTGCGTGAAATATTTTGTAGCAGTCGAGCTGAAGCTTGGAAGCTTAATTTGTGTGCCGTGTCTTCTCTCCCCTGCCGTCCTGCAGCATAATTCTCTAAAATGAGTATGTGGACAGAAGATGAGATATGATTCTTGGAATTAAAACAGCATTTTGTACTTTGATCATCCAGCAGTGTGTGAAGCGATGAAATAAGAGGCTCCTCTTTATCGAATCCTTGCTCTCTCTCTCTCTCTCTCTCTCTCTTAATCTTCCCCTTGCTCGCTCGCCCTGCTCTATCTGAGCTTAGGGGATTGCTGGATGAGATGGAGAGTTAATGAAGAAAGCCTTTTTCTCTCCCCTGCTAGAAGACTGGTAAACTGCAGCAACTTTGTACTCCTCTTTTGTTAATCACGTCACGATCGGCTTTCTTGCTTTATGGTCTCAACCCCTGAACCAGTTGAGCATGAAAAATTTCACGTCGTTACTTTTAAATATAGAGGGAGCAAACCCCAAACAGCCGCACAAGCTGCTCTAAGCGGGTCTTCTAAAGCGGGCTGAGAGGCTTCATTTCTCTTCCGACAAACAACAAATTAAATTTTTCCCTGCGCGCCTTTGTGTTTCATATCGTGTGCACATAATTCTTATGTTTATTCGCACGTGGCCTCGTCTCCACGAAGAGAAGCGAGGTACGATGCTGTCAAAAAAAAAAAAAAAGATGCTATCGCCTAATGCGGAGGCTGACGTGGGCTGGAGCTGGCAGCGTGGGTTATGCAAGCAGGGTTCTGGAGGACTGATAGCAATTCCAACACGCCCAGCAGGGGAGCAGCTGTGAGTTCGTCAGCGTGTGTCCCTGGTGTTAAGCGTGTGTGTGTGTGTGTGCAACATAAATTACACTTTCAGTCTACTGCACAATAACGGTGCTCAGCGTTTTGTCACAATTACAGAGCAGTTTGGGTCTCGGACGTGTTAATTTGTTAATATGCTAAGCAGTTAGCAGTGCCTAAAAAACCCCGGTCCGTCCAGGTAGCTATAAAGATTGTCTATACGGAATAATGACTTTATGACCAATTTTTTGGTCAAAGTGAAAACCTATTAAAAGTCAAAAGTCAACCTAAGTGAACAAACTGGTTCTCCAGCGTCAAACTCATTAACACAACATACTGACAGTAACATTATTAAGCCTGCCTCACAAGGCAAGATTTTAAAATTGTACACTGATTCTCAAAACCTGAGAAAAAAAAAAGACTTAAAGTTTGGTTTTAAAGTGTGTGTGCCATCGAGCAACACAGCACACATGAACAACCTTCAGGGATAGCTCACTAAACCTCTCGAGACCAAACATCAGTTCAACATAAACAAACATGGCCGACCAGAAAGAAGCAATAGCTATATTGCTATATTAACAGATAAAAAAAACAAAAAAACAAAGACCTCTCTGATGTCCGCGGGACTTTCTGGGTATTGTGCGTACAGGAAATGCACAGCCAACTTAGACGAGTCTCTAAGTGAGAGTTGTAATGCAGCAGCAGTTGACTGAAAGTGAAATTAGAAAGCTGTTTACGAAAAAACTAAAAGTTCGCCTTCATTTACTGCCTCAACACATGCTTCTCTGTTAAAACACGTTAGTCACACATTTTTTTGCAATGTGGTTAAAAGTCTAGCCACTATTTTCTGTCGGTGCACTCTAACATACTACACATCAGCGGCATGAGGTTGTAAACCCATGGAAAATAAAGCTGAAATGACGAAACCAGACATTAAGAGCCTGACAACAACACACCACTGGGTTCCTTCATCTCTTTCAGCTGTAAAACAGTGAACCCAGAATCCTAACAGCTCTTTTCCATGCTACGCTGAAAGCTGGGAGTTATCACATTACGATGATCCATTTGCAGCAATGAATTAATGAACATTTGGTTTGAATGTGGTTTCGGCTCCAAGGCTGCACCCGCATCATTAGCGAGTGAGGTTTTTTTTATTTTTTTTATGAGATTTATGAGAGCTACATGCGCTACATTGTGTGTTAATATGAAACGCAAGACTATGTGAAGTCTCCCAGTCATAAAAAAACATTTAGCTTTATTGCAACATACATCACAGTCTGGCAGCAGCCCCTGGAGTCAGTATTACCATCATGTAAGCCGTTATGTCACTGAAATACTCATTATTATCAATGAAACTCAAACATTGACACTAGATCAAGAGATTTAGCAAAAGGCACTCACTTTTATGTGTGTAATTTCTGCTTTCTGTACTTATTTGCTAAGATTATCAGTGTAAGCAAAAAGTGAAGTTCTGACAGTTGGTAGTTCTGAACTCAGTTCACCATTGGTTTATCGATTTTTGTCACGACAAATTTTTCTGAATGATAAATTGTCCCAGAAATTATCGCAATGAACGATAATGTTGTTTTGAGATTATTTTCAAGAAATATATTGCCTGGTAATGGCATAACAATGAGGGTGCAAGTACACCCTCTCAAATATCCATTAACTTTTAATTCTAATGAACATTTATCAACATTGGTACTGGAAGATCTTTTAAATATTCAAAATAAATAAACAAAACAACAAATCAAATGAATTATGAAGTCTCTCTACACAAAATTGTCCTTCACAAAATGGGCTGGTTGAGACCAAAGCACCAGACTGAAGGCTTTTGTCGTCTAGTTTTTGGGAGGAAGAGAGAGAGAACAAAAGAGGAAGACGATAAATCATGCTAATTGATTGATTTATTGTTTATTGCGACAGTCTTAGCCTCTTATATAAGCAAGCAAGCGCCACATCATGTTTCCAGTGAAATCATTTTGCTGATATGCCAAGGTCTGCCGCGGAAAAATCCAAGAAGAAGAAATCTTGGGTTAAAAAGCCGAGCAAATACTGGCAAACGCTGCGGGTGGGAACGCTGGCAGGTTGATTGGCCCTCAGAAGGGATTCTCTTCTTCTCAACCTATTATTTTTTTATGCTTGGAGTTGTGTTTATTTAAAATGGTGCATTATCTGAAATTCTAAAATTTCCTCCCTTCTTTTATTGTCAGAACTGCTCTCGCTGAATAAGTGGAGGTGTGAGAATGGCACTTGAAAACGCAGTGCCAATCCAGGAAGCACGAGCGCGCCCCGCTGAGCTGCCAGGTGCTCTTTTATTTGTAACCGCCGTTAAAGTTTCGTCTTTTATGGAAAGTGTTGTCCCTTGGCTGACAGTTGTTTTTGAAGCCTCCGACTTATGCTTCTCCCCGGGCAAAAAAAACAACAAAAAACACACTAAACATCGAGAAGGCTGCCTAGCATTAGATGGCAACACCGTGAATCGAAACTATCGTTTGCTTATTTGCTGAGGGGAAGTTTTGAATCTTTTGCACTCATCAACCTTACATGTTTCTGGCTAAAAAAAACCTAGGTACTGCCCTTCAAAAAAAAAAACTAAGAAGCATAATGTTAAGTCAGCAAAGCTTTGGCTCGAGAATTTATCAGATTTTTCTTCCTAAAAAAAACCAAAACAATAAGACTGGGAGATCCCTGTTTGATGGATCACAAAAGTTTGAAAGGTTTTTTTGTTTTTGCTTCTCCAGCTGGTTCAGAGAGAATCTGCTGAAGTACCACAAATAAATTTCAAGGGATGCATTCTGCGTCTGTTAAAGTTGATGATTTACAGCAGCCTCGTTTCTGACTTTAAAAAATGTTGGGAGTTTGCCGGGTTCACAGGGTTCCTTCACTGTAGTGATACAGCACGAGGCTTAAGCTGCGCACCGAGCCAAGGACAGGAGAGTCTCTTCTCTGCGGAAAACACTCCCAGAGATAAAAACACTCTCCTCTGAATATCTCAGCTTTTTATATCTTCACTACTTTTATAGTTTTTCTAATTGACTAGAAGTAAGAATGTCCCTGTTACAGACTGGAATTTACTGGCCGATACCAAGTTGCAGTTTTCCCTGAAGTCTTAACCTTTGTGTGTGTAAAATGTGTTATAATTTCATAATTGAAAAGAAAAAGAAGTGCTCTGCAGGTTCCCGGTTTGCTGTAAGACTTTTGAATCCAACGAAGAAAAAAATCAAGGATATCCCCACTTAGACTTCAAAACAAGTATCTTAATAAACTTATTAAACTCAAATAAAAATCTTTTCTAAGAGAAAATTTACTCCTTTTAAACCATAAAAGGAGTACATTTTCACTTTTAACTTATTTAATCAAGAGAAACAACAGTAAAAATGTTTGCTTAAACCAATATGTGTGACTCTTGTTAAGTACCAATCAGAGATTAGAAGAGCGTGAAGATTGAGCGTGTTCACGTACAAAGACGGTTCTTAAAACGATGTTTAGGAACTAGAGTGGGCTTAGATGTATTTGCATGGATATCTGGACTAATACAGTGATTTCTGTTGTTGACCTGTGCAAACATTTATAGCAACAGTCATGCGATGTTCTTGCACCGTCCAGGTTATTTCTGTTTTCTAAATATGTCTACATGTCAGAGTGACTTTTACTAAAGGGGCAGTGTTATGTCAAATCAACTTTTTGGAGCTTTACATCAAGTTATAATGTTATTCACTCATCAGAAACATACAAGGAGTGTTGCTATGATTCTTTCATGCATGTTTGAGAAATCCTTTCATCTCCATGGCAACCATTGAGCTGTCCAAAAAGCCTGGTTGAGCTTAGCCCCACCTTTAAGGTGCAGCTCATCCTCACAGAGCAGCCCTCCCCCATGATTCTCCTGCTCTACTCCTTCAGACTAGTCATCAGCAATTAGTACACCACCTGATGGAAGTGTGGTTCAGCTAAGCTCATTATAGGAGCTACTTCTCAGCAACTCTTGTAAAGATGCTAAACGGTTAATTATGGAGGATTGATGTTGTGATGACTTCCTGAAGGCGGAGTTTCAGAAAGAGCAGGAGTTTTTAAAGAGACAGAGGCCCATTTTCAAAATGTTAAATCAGAAAGTAAAGTTTCTTTTAAGTTATATTAAGCTTTTTTTTTTATTGTGTAACACAGTTACTTGATAATGCTGTAAAAATGGCTCTATGCGCCTGGAACACACATAATACTGCCCCTTTAAGGCCCTGTCAGTTTTCTGAAATGAAAACAAAAGAAAAAAAACTGTTTTTTTCATTTCAGAGTGCATCTCCAGCAAGACTTCTCATAGATGTAAACTGTGCTATAATGGTTCATTTAGTTGATAGGTTTAAGGTCAAAACCGGTGTGCTCATCGTCCTGAGCCACATCTCAGGAACGCATCCTGGTTGCTGTGTGGGAGGCAGTGGCGATGAGACGCTGATGGTAAATCAATAGTGATGGATCAAAGTGCTGCATGGCTGGAGCCCCGTGGTGTCGGGGTGTGTGTGTGTGTGTGTGGAGTAAGGGAGGGCGGGGGGAGGGGGGGAACAGCAGTGACTCCTCGCCTTTCTTCTTCTCATTATCCTCTCCCCACCTCTCCTCTCGCCCCGCTTCTCTCTTTTCATCTCAAAATCGCGACTCCTCTCTGTCATCCCTCCACCCCTCCGCCAGCGCCTTAGCAGTAATAGCTGATACCTTGTGTCATGGTGTCAGATGGGATCTGCCAGTAGTTGATGGGAAGATAAAATGCCACAGAATCAATATCAAACCGCTAAAATTGTGCTCATCTCCCCGCTGCCTCCCGCACTCGGCATGTCCAGAAATCTGCTGCTGTGGCCCCCGGGCACCCGTTAAAGATTTATAAGGGTTAATTATAATGACATTAAACTCTTGTGCTGTTTTATTATCTAATGTTGGAATGTTCACACATATCGACCATGTCAACCAGACTGATGTTTTGAATAAAACTATTATTTTTTTCTTGCCATGCAATTCAACCCACAGTGACTTCTACTAACTACTAGCTCAGTGTGATTACATTCTGTGGCTGCAGCTCAGTCTGATCAATAACCACTGGGTTCTGTTTTCTAGGGGAAAAACATTGGCCGGTCCGCTCCCAGAGTCACCATGGTAGGGATGGCTGTTTTCTGTTTAAGGGTCAAAGTTGCCTCAAACCACTTCCTGTTGTTTGGATTTGCTCTGTGAGCCTGTTAATGTTCAGCAGCAGCAGAGACAGTGTTTGGAGGCAGCTCATACCTGGAGTGTTAATCATGGTGCAGTGCCCTCCCATTGACCTCTATCTATTTATCTAACCTGTGTATTCGACCTGTAACGTTTAGCTCTCCTGTCTGTGTGATGAACTACCTGTGTTACAGTCTGGTTTGTATGTGCTGGATTCAGGGGGTGTAACGGTACAGGAGGATTTTAAGCAGAATTTATTTACTGTCCACAAACTGTTCTGCTTTACGTTCACGGGTTTTGTTCATTTCGGTATTCTCTCAAGAGAGACTTCAAGATATTATTTGCAGATCTTTTTTGTTTTTTTTTTTCCGGAAAATGCAAAATAGAAACAAAAAAAGTTGCATGTCAGATATTTTATAACACCTTTTTTTTTCTTATAAAGTAGCCAAAGTGCAAAGGAAATGATTGATTAGATGTAAAGAGTACATAAAAGTTGGAAAAGAGACACATATGTACCATTTGGTTAGCTAAGCCTTCATTTTAAACGGTTCTGAATTGAATTCAGTTTATGTAACGCCAACATGATGCAACACGTTTCATCTCGAGGCGCATTACAAAAACGTAAATTCATTCCCGTCATACACACATTCGATTATTCCTGACTATCAAACAATGCAGTAAAGTTGGGTTTATTTTTCAAATTGGCTAAAAAGTCATGAAGTGATTGACTTGCAGCGTTCACTCCGCCTAACAG
The DNA here is from genome assembly GCA_903066815.1 of Brachyrhaphis roseni. Lineage (NCBI taxonomy): Eukaryota > Metazoa > Chordata > Actinopteri > Cyprinodontiformes > Poeciliidae > Brachyrhaphis > Brachyrhaphis roseni. Next base: position 26,732 of record CAEFZY010058305.1, read on the forward strand.
GGCAGGTGGTGAAAGTACACAACCAATTGCATTGTGTCACTGACTTTGCAGCAGTCCCTCATAGTGGACAACTTTTGTCCACCATATTTTTTTTCCCCACATTTGGCTGATTGGCCAGATGAATACTTTCCTTCTAAACAAATATTGATTCAACTGAAATTTCTGCTTAAAAACACGGACAGTGTTCAGTCGGTTGCAGTAGTTCCATGAAGTACTTGGATATGTGATTGAGGAGTTTTCCAATCAACCAGTTACAGTGTTAAAACTGGTGCTGGAGGATCATAGCTCACCTAAAAACACACCTGAAACACACATACAGTATTCTTTTAATTTAAGAAAAATGTTAAGAATTTGTGCATGTTTAGAGCTGGTTTAGCTAAGTGCTAATCGACTTTAGTAAACAGGAAAACAATCACATTTATTAATTGCTATGATTTCCTGAGAACTGATTTCTTTTTCTAACTTTCACAATCATTCTGAGTTTGTTCCCGAGTTAAAAATCTACATTTGATTATACGTTCTAAATCACGACAAAGTATTGGTGAGAATAAAGTCATAATATTACAAGAATGAATTCAAAATATAATAAACTCATAATAATATGAGAATAAAGTCATATTATGAAAATAAAATTGTAATTTTATGATTTTATTAACTTATTATTACTTTGTTCTCATACAAGCTTATTCTTGTAATATTATAATTATTTTATTCTTGTAATTTAATTCTCCTTATTGTGTTAGCATGGCCCTAGTACTCCATCATGCTAAATATAAATCAGTTATTTACTGAAAAGAAATAATCATTTCCTTTGTTCTTATTTCATATGAGGAAAAATGTGAAAACAGACAGTAACTGTGTAGCTTCAGTGATGTCACTTCCTCCCTTGTCTCTCTCACTAACATGATCTGTAAAGTCGATTAAAAGTGCAGAAACCTGTAGTAGCTGTGAATTACTAACATGGTACCGTGACACCCTTTCTTGGTTTTGCTCTAAACTCTTGTGTGCTAATGTGGGCCTGCCTTCAACACCGTACAGCCGCCGTCGCTCCGGCTCTGTTTTCCATTTATTAACTGAATGGGACACTCCTTGAGCACAGATTGGATGGAAGTTGTGGAAAACACGAAAAAGCCAAAACGTACTGTAAGCGAAGCGACGCTCCTGGTGTTTGTTGCAGCCGGCCCACATCGTGTTTAGTCTCTTTATTGTGCTGTGCCTTAGAACCTGACTGATCGGCCTCATTTCACTCCTCTGTTCTAATCTGTGCCCTCTGAAATGTACGTTTGTTTTTCTTTTCAAAAACTTGCTTCACTTTCTCTGTGATGTCCTGACGCTGGAGTTGATGTGCTAACCTCTGCCGTGCGTGTGCTCTCTGGCTCTGTCCGTCTCAGTGGAGAGGAGGGCTGGTCTATAAAGGCACGGATAAACGCAGTTTTGATGATGTTACTTCTTTTATCTTAAGAAGACATCAGATAAATCTGTGCTTATCCTTGCTTACGATATACGGACCCTCCTCTTCCTCCTCTGCCTGTTCCTCGCCCTCCACCTCCTCTCAAAAGGAAGTCTGCTTTTCAACAGCCTGCAAGCGGACTTGGTTGGTATCTCCGTCGACTGCTGAGAAGAAAAAAATATTACATTTATTCATTCGATGTAACTTACCATGCAAATGCCAGCTTTGGTTTTTCAGGGAGAAAAACCTGGGCTAATTATGTCTTTTGCTGTGACACAACAACTCCGCTCTCCCAATAGAATGGTTACTTTATTGCCTTCACAGGGGTCACAAGAGTTCACCTGTCTATCGTTTCCCACAACGAGCCGGTCACGGAGTCCATATCAACGTCTTGCGCTCGCTTCCCCGCCACCGCGGACACTATCCCGGCACATTTGTCAAACGGGAGAGGCGAAGACACGTCAAGTAACAACTTGGCCTTTGCTGTCTGGGGGTTTGATTGTGAGTTATGAGATAAAGAGCGATACTTACCAGCGTACTGAATGGAAGCAATCTGGACAGGGGTTGTTCCACACGTATAGAGCATTAGAGTGGTATTGAATTTTTTCTTTTTAATCGGAGCTATTCATTTCAACCAATTTAAAACACGTTCATTTAGATTTAGTCATTATTCGATGTGAAATATGGATAACTCAACAAGCATGGCCGTCTTAACAAAGTACAAATCATTATGATGGCAAAACTGATTTATAAGAAGGATGGTCTCCGTGTGGATGGAAATGGATGCTCTTATTAAATTAATGGAGATGGCTCATTATAGCTGAGAAAACTGATAGTCGTATCGTTCATTTGTTTGTTTAAGGACTTCTTCAAGAGATTTCTCAACTCAGTTCAAGGAATTAAATCACTATTATTCATTTTAGTCTTTTTTTTTTGCTTTTTACTGATATGAAACAGACATGCGCTGCAGTATTTAAAGCTAACCCTGTTAAATACCACATGAGATGAGGGTGCGTATTGGAAACAATGTGCAGAGGATTGACTCTAATTCTGCAGGTCTGCTCTGTTGCCGGGGGAAACAATAGAGTAGTGAACGGCTGGATGGCAGACCTGAAAAGACACTCTGTGCAACCATCTCATTAAGCTAAAGTTGTTTTGTAAGTGCACTTCCAGGACCATCTTTATTTATCTTATGTTAACTCATAAGAAAATTGAGAAATGGAAACTTCCTTAGCAGGTTAAACACCAATGCACTGTACATGCAAGACTGGAAACTAGCATGAATAACTTGGGAGAGGTTTACATTTACTGGGATTTAAGATCAATACCATTTGTGCAGCATATTAGTTTTATAATACAGGTCTGAGTGTGGAATATGAGCTTTTTGTCCCAATGGTATTGGCAGATATGAAGCCATGTACTTTTTTTGTAAATGTTGAAAAATTCCAAAAATCCACCACATCTCCCATACGTTGATAATCAAGATTAGATAATCAGATAGTTGAAATTATCATAAGTCGATCTTTTAACATAAAAACAGAAACAAGACAGGGCCAGTTTTTTTTTTTTTTTTACATTTATAAAGCAGAATATTGTGGATTTCACCCCACTGGTCCCAGTATACACACAGTATTCAAAATAGAAATGCATCAAAAACAAAACAACTATTTAGAAGCACGACACGACTGGCTTAGCAAAATCTTCCTTCCTCACTTTGTTTTACAAAACAATAGCAAAAATGCAGTGAGAAACGGTACAGAAACTTAAGATGTCAATATAGTAAACATATGTGACTTCTGACATTTTTGACAATTAGGCTAAACTTTAAATAAGCTATTAGTTGTTCATGAAGCAAATTGTTCAAATAGATTCTCAAACTTCAAAATGCAGACACCAGAATGTATGCTTCTAAAAAGTGTGCTGCCATGACTCTTAATGACACAAAATTATATTGAAAAGTTCCCTTGGGGATAAAATCTGCAGTTAAATGGGTATATTTATGTAAATCCAAGCCAATTAAAGGGATCCATTACACCAAATATCAATACAGACAAACCGATAGATGTTTAGGTTAACTGGCTTTTATCTGGGAGTTAATCATTCCGGTCTGTTATTGCACATTAGCATCACTTGCAGATTATATCGCAAAAGAAGTAGAAATTTCTCACATCTGCTGGACTTTATGGGTATGTTTGCATCGGCACGTAACTAAGAAAATACAAAGAGGGTTGAAACTGACGGTCAAATGATTAAGCCATTAAGCCATTTGAAGGCAGAGAGTCAAAATAAAGCAGCTTTTTGTTGTGCCAATATTAGTGCTCACTCATGAAGTCTGAAAAGACACCCAGAAATAGATATAGACTGAAAACCATAGGATTTCAGACCAAGCTTAAATTAAACTTGTCTTAGATATCTCCTACTTCAGGGTCCAGTTTGTGACCTTTTCACAAAGTTTTACCACTAAGAGTAGAACCAGTTCCCCCTTTCAGAAGGGATCTGGTTCCCTTTCCTTGCATTTTAACGGCATAGGGAGACAAAGCCTCACTATTCCTTTCTCAAGCACATACGACAGCTTCTGCAATTTTGATATGTCATTACAGTCCACAGCATTACATTACTTTCACAAAACTGAAATGCCATACACAGTATTACACACATTTACAACACTACTACGCAATTTAAAGATATGCTACCCAAGCAACAAATAGGAACAACGCTGCCTCATCACGTGCTGCAATATGCAAACACTTTGTCTGCACTGATGAAGATTCACACCCTCTGCTACGCTGAATGCTTGGAAAGCTCCAACTGCTGGCAGCTATATGTACTTTTCATTTTCAGCTCCGAATTCCTGAACACTTGGGAACATTTTTATAGCATTGCATATTTAAACTAACTTAACACAAGATAATCAAAATGGGGTCACATAAAAAAAAAAAAAGTAGGATTAAGAATTTGACGTAATTGTTTGTTTTAAAGAGGAATTCTGAGACTGACCCACAATCCTTCCCAACAGAGCTTCGGTTCATTGAGGTCTGCAGGTATTTTATTGATGCACGGCTCTCTAAAGGTCCTGCCGACTCAATGCAATGAAGTTTGAGCACTCGACTTTGACCGAGCGACAGCAGAAAACTTTTAATATGTAACACTCGCAGAGCGTTAGCTGCAGCGTGATGAATTAAAAATGAGGGTGCGAAGAGACTGATGGAGCTACAGTGCAACTGCCAGCAGCATTTTAAAGTCAGAAATCAACGAGTGAGTCTGCAGGAGGCACTGAAATCACAATAAATTCTCTGCCTCCTGCCTTGATGCCTAGGCGGAGCTGTCACTCACTGCCTTCGTGGAGCGCATTCAAGTTTCAGAAACCACACTGATGTGTCAACCAATTAGGCTGGCATACATGTTAATATTTACTCCGTTTTAGCTCCACGTAAATTATGCTTTGGTTAAAAACAATGGGTGAAGAGATAGCTTATTACAGCGCTTTGCAAATGTTTTAATAGACTAAACTTTATACAAATAAAAATATTAACATTTTTATGTGTACTTTATCCAGGCGTCCTTATGCTTTTTAGAACAACCATCCACTGCAGTTCCAGCTGCACATGTTTACTAGGTTTCTGCATCAATATTGAACATTTTGCCCATTCTTTTTTTGCTCTGCCAGATGGGATGGAGTGTCTCTGTGAACAGCAAATGTCTGCTCTGGACTTCTGACTGGAATTTTCTAAAGCACGAATACACAAATATTTCAAACTGTTTACCACCTCAGAAAATACTAACCCTACAGCGCACCGCCAATACGACAGGGAAATGCATTTGTAAGATAACAAACTTACATATATATGTTTGACATAAACATTCAAACTGCATAGATCCTTGCATATAAACCTACAATATATATTATCTTTTCTGTTACACTTTTTTTTAAGTGGATACTTACAGAAGACTCAGCAGGAGTCAAATGGAAAGGCTTCCAATGTGTTCTTGCATATGTTTTTTGCAGTTTATTTAGTAAACAATCCATACAAATGAGTTTTTCTATTGTTTCTGTTGTGTGAAGATATTACTCAAATATTTTGTAGACACCTATAGACTTTATCTAAAGTCTGTCCAAGGTTAGGGTAGAAACACCTTTCTAAGGCTCTATAGGTGTAAGAGGACTCATTCATCAGCAACGCAGATCAAAGAAATTAAAGACAGAAGTTAGTGTAGAAGTTATACATTCACTGGTTCTTATAGTTTTGGCTGAATGAGACAAATACCTTTGGATAAAAGTTAAGCTTTGAGTTCAAATGGTCATTTTTCTTAATTACAAAGCATTACTCACAGTAGCCACTCAGTTAAGCCAAAATTAGCAGAGCAGCAAGTTCTATTAACAAAACTCTGAAGCTTTATCATCAATGCCGCAATTGGGTCAGCGTTAAGCTTCCTGCTCTGCCAGGGAAATCAATGGAGAGGTGGAAGCTACTTCTATCCAGGGGCCTGAAGCTTTGTCCCCACTAATCGAGTGAAGTGGGGCTATTATGGCAGTTAACATTTAGCTATTAAATGTGAACACTCTTTGTCAGTTGTTAAATGTCAGGCCCACAGTGGCTTCCGTTTCCTCCGCGTCCTCGGCGGCGAGAAGAAGGCAGGGAGGTGTTACTAACAGCACAGCACGCTGACAACTGAGCCGGCGGGACTCCACTATCTGTATTCATACCTGTCACATGGATTTACACACACACACATAAAGGATGTGTGCATGTGCACTCTGAAGCCCTCGTGGCAGCGCGAGCTGCTTTTTGGGGCTGTCATAGCTCCAGCATGTTGCTTGGCAGGGCTAAAAGAGCAGAATGGCTGCTGGTTGTAGAGAGGGATGCCATGAGGGGAGCGGAGCAGATAGTAGACTATGACTTTCTTATGAATCCGCGGTGGGTGGTGTGGAGGTGAAGTGCGGTGGTGAGGGGCTGAGGGAGTGCTGTGAGGGCTTGTGATCACTCGCCCATGTTGATGGTTCTCTCCACTTTTTATTGCAGCACTCCACCAAATCCTTATGTTTTTTTCTCTTATCTGCTTTTTGTCCCACTTTATCCAGCGTCCAGTGTATTTCTGTCTCCATAGCTCTCTTCCCCACTGCTCCTCTGTCTGCTCTTGTGTGTTGTTGAGTGATATCAAGCCTTTAGGCTTTTCATTAGGTTGTGTTTATCTGTCTGTAGTGTATTCTAGTCTGTCTGAGTCCACCATGCTACATGCATGGTGGACGTAAACTTTAAACTCTTAAAGTTAAGAGTTGAAAGCTAAAGTTTTAAAGGTGCTTTTCCCCGATGTGCTGGTGTGGACCAATCAATTATTTGGACTTTGGGTAAAGGTACACCATGCAAACTTTTTTGCCTGAAGTATTTATTGATTCTTTTAAGGGCGCTGGACAACTTTTGTTGGCAGGCTAAATAATCAGCTTTTCAAATTAGAGTTCTCTCATTTATAAATGATAGTGCTGCAAGAAGGTTCTAGGTTCAGATTTACGATGGTGTTTTCTGAGTGACATGCATGTTGTCCCAGTGTATATGTTGATTTTTCTCTCAAGATTCATTCACATAGGCCCTGTTTAGTCCGTTTTAATCAAACTCTACTTCATTTGCGTGAAAGGTCTAGGAAGTGGTCTGTAGCACAGGCCACTTCCATTTACCCAGGGCATTCTGGGTAAATGCAAACAAAACAAACATGAGAGTCTAGAGCTAGCAGGGAAATGACTTGTGAGCTTTTACAAAGACGAAAAAGAAATCCTAGAATTGCTAAAATTGTACGCTTTTTGTTTTAAGTTTGGGAAGAAGGAAGTTCCACTTATGTCTTCTTCTGGAGTTTTTGTTTCATTTGGTAGCGCCACCATAGGTGAGGGAGGGGAACAACTTTTTCCGTTAGTCTGGACCGTATGACCAGATGAAAATTTAACAAATGTTGTAATTTTGGTCCCCAAACAAACCGAGTCTAACAGACCATCAAGTGTGAAAACACCCTGAAAAACACGTATGTCTGGCATGTCAAAGGAAAATCCAATCAGTTTTGTTATGATTCCATCAGCACCATAAAGCAAAAAGTTTGCAAAATATGAATTTTTCTCTTTGATCTTCAATAGATTATGGCAAAAAACCCAAAGAATTTAAACAAACACAAATACATAAAACGTAAAATTTCTACGATGACATGAAGGTCATAATCTTGACAGCAGCACGACGGTATTCCTGCAGTTTGACCTGAAAGGAGGTAGAGTACTGTAATTAACACCTCGAGGCAGAAAGCTGTGTGGCAGGCTCTTGAATGTGCTTTTGATGTTGCGCCACCATTGGCCTCATGGCAGCTGTTTAGAAAGTTCTTGGAGAAAAGTGTGAAGAGTCTCTGAGCGTGTTCAGAGCCCTGTACAAACACCAGTAGGCCAGTTTATCCTCTGTAATACTGATATGTTGTCCATCAAATGAGCTTTCATTGCAGGGACATTAGAGTGTGGTCTTTGTATCAAGGGTAACTCTAAAGAGAATGTTGTTCATCCAGTTTTAAAGTCTTGATTTCCATTGTGCACTGCTGTACACCAATGTCCGTGTGATATAAAGTTGACCTTTAATGATGTACCCGAGGCTAGAATACTTCTGTATGAATGTAAACACCCTCATGGGAGGGAAAGGATGACCTTTTAAATCATTGTATGGACTTCTTTTGGTTCTGGATGAGATTATTCTCCACAGATATTTGTTTAAACTTAAAAATAAATAAATAAATAAATAAACGACTCAGACATCATTTCACTGTCTCGTCACAATGCTATCTGCTCTCCCGCCCCCGTCAACACTTATCACACACCAGTACCCGGTAGAATAGTTTCCTGTTGTTGCTCTCTACCCAGCTCCTGGCTTCTTACTTTTTCTCCTGTGGGAAGTGGAAGAGTTGAGGATTCTGGCATTTTGCGAGTTTGTTTTCCTGCAAATTGCTTTTACTTGACATAATGAAGTTGACTTTTGGCAATGCACAGGTGCCAAGTCAAACACCCTGATGACCACGTTTGTCTGCACGGATAAATGAGTTGATGTGCCTTAGCAGTCAAAGTCCTGGCATGCATCACCTTTCTCTCTTCCCCCTCCCTTTTATAACCACACAGAGTCTTGTAAAAGTTTTCATTCCCATTGATCATTTTCCCTTTAGTGACTACATGTCTCTTCCAGCTTCCCACATCTACAGTCTGTAACTCTGCTTGAAAATAGCTGAAACTCTGTCAGATGTGGTTGAAAGCATTTATACAGAAGTCTGATTCTCAATTGGATTTAGTGTGGACTTTGACTAGGGCATTCTGCTTTAAAGTAAAGTATCTCCAGATGTAATTGTGTCATCATCCTGCACATTTCCTTGCAATCTCTAAAAGGTTTTCCAACTGAATGCACACTAATAAACGTAATCCATTTTACCTTTAATCTGACCAACTGTCCTATTCGAGCTGCAAATAATATCACACAGCATAATGCAGCCATCACCACGTTTTGCAGCTTCACTGTGATAGAGTTAGTTTTCTGACACATTGAGCACAAAATCATGTCAACGTTTTCGCATTTTTATTTCTATAAGGTTGTACATTTCTTTCACTTTTAAGCTGCAGTCAGTTGATTTGGCCATTTGGCTCAAGGGGTGTGGACACTTTTTGCAAGGCACTGCAACATTTCTTCTCATGAAATGTAGGCGGGATTCCCGCCTGGATACCGTGACATCAAAGAATGCAGAAATCAATGGCAGTCACAGAAATACGGGTACGAGTGTGTAACTACAATTAGCTCCGCGATTGCTTATCTAACCTTGGCAGGGGGTTTCAAGGTGCTTTCCAGTTGGCTCACTCTCCCTTGGCATGCCTCCCCTGAGTGCTTTATATGGATGCGAGGCTTGGAAGTGTGATGTGAAACAAAATGCCACACCAAATGTCATATTACTGACTCACTTGCCCGCCATCTGGATGTTATTATGCAAACTCGCCAAGGAGGTATTCTCCAGAGAACCCTTACTGTGTAAGCAAAGGGAAATTTAATGTGATTAATCCTCCTGTGGAATTGCAGGCGACTGTATCCAGAGGAATGCGTGTGCGACGGGTCTCCGCAGCTCCCTGATCGTAGATGCGTTTGAGGGGCCGATTTAACCATTAAGTCTCACAAAACACACCGCCGTGTCAACAGCCATTTAGCGATTTAACTCCGGTAATCTGAAGGGGGCATGTCAGTCACAAAGGACCGCTGGCTTCGAATGCGCTTTAGCACGACAAGCTAGGGAGGTAAATGCAAGAGTCAACAGACATCGAGGTACGCGGGAGGAAACTTTAATCACTAATAGGTTCCTGGGGTTGGCTCAGAGTAACGCCGTGTGTGGAGGTTATTTTCTGACATAAGCTTAAGGAGGCCAGGAAGGTGACGAGGCTGCGGGGTGTCAGGAGCTGATAAGCGGAAGGAGAGTTTTGGTGGGAGGCTAACTGTGCTGGAGTTTCTTGAATGAATTTAATTGGTCTCCAGATTATGATGGGATCACTGAACGAAGCCGCCCGGGGTCTTAATGAGCCTCGGCCCCTCTCTGATTCTGCTCGGCTGGTTTCTGAAGCTCACGCCCGTCTCCTCAGAGCCCCTCGGACCGGGGCTTTGAGTGGAAATCGCCAAAGTGAGATCAGAATTTGAGAAAATTGCCGAGTGTTGGTTCACACTTGGGGTTTTTTTTTAGCTGTGCGTTCAAATGGGCGATGCGGGGCTTACTGCAGAGTTGCGGCAAAGTAGTAAAGGAAGTTGTATTAAAAGTCCCAACTTCATTCCTGTGAACATTAAACTCATGGCTGCAGAGGAACTGAACATTACGTCTGTATTGCCGAACTTTCTGACATGCAGTTTTGTTTACTTGCTTGCCAGGTACATTTGTGAAACAGGGTTTTGTCCCCTCAATTCTCCTGGGAATTAGTAATGACTTGTAGAGAAATTCCTTAGGGCCTAAAAACTGAATCTGAAAATCACTTTTAATCACTACGTGCTTTTTTTTTTCTCTTACTGTTTGATCCCATCTGTCAGATCAGTTAAAAAAACTCCACTTTCATTCTTAGGGTGTTTTCAGACCGGGTAGTCCTGGAGATTCTGTTTGATTGGGGACCAAATTTATTACATTCATTACATTTACTCAGTGAAAAAGACTCAGAGTTTGATATCGCTTAAGTTTTTTTTTTTTTTTTAATACAGTAAAAAGATTTAAGAAGCTCTTTAGAGACGAACCGTATTTTCTACGTCTCAAAGCATCTCTGTGGTTCAATCTGACTGTAGAAGAAAGTGAAACTCTGTCAGAAGATCACAGACAGCGAGAAGAGAACAATAGAGTATATATTTTTTTATCCAGTTAAACTTTAAACATCTGTCTGTTGTCGAAAATCTTGGCTTTGAAGATGTTGGCAGCATCCAAGATGTGTTAGCATTTGATAAAAATTTGCATTGTCCATGAAATACATGCAGAGTCAGCTGTTGTAACAAAGCTGAAGCCAGAATGGCTCCTCCATCAACTTGTCTTGTTTTAAGATGTTATGAAAATGTTAATGATCGCTCAGAGCAATCATGTTTTCAGTGCTGGTTTATGTCTTCTTAGGTTCCAGCTCTTTAAGAGAAATCAGAGTTCAAAACTTTGTGCCATCCAGAGATTAGAAATTTGACACGAAATCCCCTCAAGGTTAAGAATAAAAACATGTTAAAGTAAAAAGTACTACATTCACCTTTAATTCACATTAAATAATTCAGATTTAATAAACCCAAGTTTACAATAATAAAATTCTGCTCCATCGGTCCACAGATCCCTCTCTCTGGACCTTAGGCGTTGGTTTGTGCAGTCAGGATTCACAGGACGGGTTGCTGCTGTTGATGTTTTTACCATGAAGGTCATGTTTGTGCATCTGTAGCAGCTCAGTGGAACAGAGCTCCGCCGCACCGGCATGTTAAAACTTTATTTAGTGTTTCATTTCACACTCTTACCAGCATTTTGGGTGGGGTCAGCCGACCGCCGCTGCATCTGCAAACACGTGAAACAGAACAGGTTGAGGAGTTGGGATGAAAATAACATAAATAATAAACAAACTCCTTTCTCAGGAGCTCGAGGCTTTCTTCTGCTACGTTCAATTCACAGTTTACTGTGATGAAAAATTTGCCATTTCAACACAGTAGAAGTGATTCGTTTAGTCCAATCAGCCGGGCCCATTTCAGTCTGAAACATACAAATGGCTGTCTGTAACGGAAGAGCCAGCTGCATCTCACTCGGCGCTATAAGCCCCCCACCCCCCGTTGTGTGTCTTTGTGTAGATTTTAAAATTGTTTTTAATATTTATGGTTGCCTGAATTCTCATTAGCACAATATCCATAATGTGGCAAAACTCAGAGCAGGTATTCATTTCTGTCTCACTAAGAACTTAACTGTCATGTCCTCATTACGGCTCAGCCTGCTCCTGTTTGGTGCTGATTAGCTCTATTAATTTTTTTTTTTCTTCTAGTGCTAGGCAGCTGCTTAAATTAATCAGAGGCTGGTCATTAGGGCTGCCACTGCAAAAGCATTTAAGCACAAGTTACTTATTCTCCCGTTTCCCTCTTGGTTTTTTTGGGGGGGGGGGTTTATTCTTGGCCACCCTTTACCTAGAGACATTAGAGCATTTCTCCACTTTTTTCTAAATTTTTTAAAGAAAAGAGTGATTCTAATCTTCTTTCTTACATTAATCCATCATCAAGTCAACTCCAACTTCCTCCAACAATTGTCTCTACCCAGTTTTCCTTGCAGGCTGGCCGGGGGGCTGGTCCCTGTTTCCAGCAGTCATTGGACGAGACGCGGGATGCGCCCTGAACTGGTTGCCAGTCCATCACTGAGACACACAGGACAGACAACCATGCACACACACACACACACACACACACACCTAAGAGCAATTTAAAAGAGATAATTTAAGCCAACACTGGTGTTTATGGACTGTGAAAGGAGGCCAGAGTACCTGGAGAGAACCCACGTACGGATGGGGAAACGCTGAAAATCAATGTAAAAAGATCCCAGAGTGGGATTCAGCCCAGGAGTTTAAGCACAATGTCTTATTAGGGCTAATTTAGTAAGTTTAATGGATGTTTGTTTTTTATGGATTTTAATAATTTCATAAACAATGACTATACATCAACAGGAATACATCACAGAAATATGCCAGATTTAGCCAAAGAAGCTAATTTTCTTCTTGATGGACGAGATTAACAACGTACATGACTTAAGGTTTATGACAGATTTCAGTGTGTAGCTACTGTAATTTACTGGAAAAACAAGTCACATCCATAAGAAAACGTGAAAACATATCAGATCATTTAAAAATGATTCAAGACACGAGGACAGCCTTGATTATCTAGAAACCATTGTTAAAGTGTTTTCCTGAAAGAGTTCAGTGATGTAATGTTTCTTAGTTCTGATGATGTATTCCAACAATCTGAAGCCCGAACTCCACTACGTTAACATTAAAACAAACCACACACCTTGGTTGTGAGCTGTCCACGACAAATGGTTTTGCGGGACTGTAGGATTCGTCAAAGCAAACTCTTCATGCAGGTTCTATTGGAGGGGTGCTCAAGTCCAGTACTCCGGAGCTACCATCCTGCAACTTTCAGATGCATCCCTGCTGCAACACACCTGAATCAAATGAATGGCTCGTTACCAGGCCTGTTCAGAGCTGATCCCCGTCTGTTGGAGTAAGGCTGCGTCTAAAAGTTGCAGGATGGTAGTGCTCGAAGACTGGACTTGAGTTCCCCTGTTCTATTGGAACCTCATAACATAAGCCAGGGGTGGCGAACTCCAGGCCTGGAGAGCCGCAGCCCTGCAACTCTTAGATGTCTTAGGTGTGTTGAAGTAGAAACGCATCTAAACGTTGCAGGGCTGCGGCTCTCCAGGCCTGGAGTTCGCCACCCCTGACATAAGCAGTCTGCAGCCTTGCTAAGTATCTGACATGTGAATGCTTCTCCTGTTTAAGACAGTATAGTGCTTGGATTTACAGATTGAATGTGGAATTAAATGTCCAGCATTATTGTTATTGTTGTGGCTACAGTGACGTTTTCTGGAAATCAGCCAAGTTGTTGCGATATCCAGAGGGGGAAAGAATCTCTGCAGAGAGACAGATAGACGAGTCAGTTCACAAGTTACCCAAAGTCTGTGTTGGATTCGAATGGTTGGCCAACTCTCACCTGTGAGAGGTGAATTATTTGACTACGGTCAGAAAGTATCATTTTGTTTTCGCCTCTGTGTCAGACTCAAATAATCAAACTAATTTTGTAACTCAAAATTAGTTTAATATTTAAAAAAGCTGTTTTTCGGCACGTTTTAAACACACCAACACTGCCCATCCAAAAGCAGCGACTATCACTTCAAAATTTCCGACTGCAGCTTGGATTCCTCCAGTTCCGACAGTAAACGGGCAGACATTTTTTATCACCATGAGTACTGTTTAATATGTTCGGCAGAGAGGGCCTCAGATGTGTGTGGATTTACCGCCGCTTGAGCAATATTTGTAGTGAGAGTCGCTGTTAAGCAGAGATATGAGTAAAGAGAAAGGAGGAACACAGACAAGACACATGCCATCTATCTTCATAGCCTGAGCAAATATCGAGAGCTATGATGTGAGAGCGTCGAGCCTCGCTCTCCTCCTTCACTTCTGACAGATGTAAATTGATGTTTCAGCAGTTGGCTCTAATGCATTTTTAAACAGGCACAGCAGCAGACAGCATAAGAACGTGTCGCGACGGCATTACTATGACGGAGCCTCCGTCTATTGCTGCCTCCTTACACGTGACACTCAAAAGCCACATATATGTACACACACACACACACAGCTGAGAATGGCTGTCATTCATCATCTTTCCCAGTACAATGGGCTCAGTAAAGGTCCCATCTTTCAACTAAAGCACCTCCACAGTGCAGTGCCCAGTCGAGCACCGCAACACTGCATCACGTCTCCTGTCATCTCCACAACACTCCTTACCCAGCGGGAGGGTGGATGATTGGCTGGAACTCTTGATTCTGTGGCTTGAAATTAAAACCACTCTCCCGATTGAGGCGGAAGGTTACGCACACACACACACAAAAATGTTGCCGCTCGTTAACACCGAACACCTTCAAATCTAAAGCAGTCAGGAGATTTCTTTAGCATCATCTGGCGGAAACATTAGCAGGAAATTGTATTCCCTGAGCCGTATCAAAGATCTTGGTTGTGGATAGTCTTTTTGTGTGTGTGGGCGTGTGTCTTTCTGTTGCCCACTAATAAGACTGGCGATCTGTCTGAGGCGTCCTCCATCTTCCACATATATTTCTAGCTTCTCATTAGACTGATGAAGTTGATGTAGAAAATGACTTCTTTTTTTACGTATCCACTGTAATTTGAGTTTAGAACAACCTATCCTACTGAAGCTGTGATAAAATACTTGAACAGTTGTATGGCAAGGACACAGAAGGGATGTTCGGACGATGAGATCCAGCGTTCAGTGGAATTTGTCACACTTCTGTCTCCTGGGAATCAGCCAAGCCAGCATAATTTCATAAGCTATGTGTAGCTGTATAATACCGCAATAATAAGCAAGATATAGAAGTTGCAAACTAGCATGGGCCATACATCACAACTAGTGGTTTGTGCCTCTGGTAAGGCACAGACCCACGAGACGATAGGGGTGTTAATTTTGCAATAACTTGAGAAATGTTTCCATCTATATTTCAACACATTTTTTTTTTTTTTTTTTTAGAAAACCCAAAACTGACCTCAAGCGGGCACAAAAACCTTTTTGCAAAATTGATGAATTACTCCATTTTTACTTTTGAAATACCTCAAAATACGCATAAAAATGTTAATTGAAACAGTTAGTGTGTCCTTGGATACAATGTAGCTTATCACTATCTGTGTGTGAATGTGTGCATGAATGGGTGACTGATTGCATTGTAAAGAGGTTTGGAAAATATAAGGAACGCACCAATGGTTGGTATTATGACCTAAACCAAATGTTATCTAAGATATTAGGGGGAAATGTTTACTTTTATTATTCTGCTCATTTGTTTTTACCCTGATAAATGTGGTGGAAACAAAGGGGGATATCAATAACCCCAGGAAGTACACCTTAAGGTTTATTTTACTGTTATGTTGTCAAAGTGAGCGTTTGCTAGTCAGTTTTATCGTAGATGCATTGTTCACAAAAACGATCTGGTGGACTCCAGTGACTAGATACAGATGCCAACATTTGTGTCAAGCCCAAACCAAAACAGAATCAGAGCCACGTGTTAACTTGTTAGATGTGTGCTGGTGATATGGTTTGACTTCTTTTGTTTTAGTGAACCATTAAAAGCATGTAGAAAACAAAACAAAAAGTTGCAGCAGGACTACCCAGCTACGTCAGAAGCCTTTCTCAGATCAGCATTGTCAACACTCACATTCAGGAGCGTTGATGCACCTACAAACACATAAGATTGGTTTATTCTGGGAGAAAATGTGCAAACTGTTTTATGTGTAGTTTTGCAAAAGGGATTCCGCAGCAGCTCCAGGATGGTAAACCATTCCTGTGTGTCTTAAAAGTATGCGCCTCCGGAGCCTGCTGCCTCCGGGGCGGAGGAAGCTGTCGTGTTAAATGAAATTTCCTCAATCATTTCCTCTGACTTCGTAAGTGTGATTCTGTGAGTTCAAGCTTGGCGCGTATTTCCATCACAATACATAACAGAACAATGTGGCTCACAGGGTTACCGCACGAAGCCTGATGGTGTGATAGTGACAGCCTGTGTTGAAAATAGCCGTCTGTCATAAAAATTCAAAAAGATGTCACTTTGGAGGGCTGCTGGGCTCCACGCAGTGCTTCTGTGTTTTATGTTTCTCCTTTATCTGCTGCATTATGTTTACCGGTTTTTGTTGCTGAAGCTTTTGAATGTCACTGCGGTGTTACATGCACGCAGCGGACGTTTCTATTTCGGGCTTTATTTTTTGAACGTACCACGGCCGCTACCTATTATTATCTCTACTTGTTGGAATAAAAAGTAAAATGGTTTGAATTTTAGATGAGTTCACAGCTAAAGCATGTTAGACAATTGCACTTTGCAGAAGCGCCTTGAGCTGTGTGGCGCTATCTGGAGACGATCAAAGGCTTTTCTGCTGTTAACACAAGTAAAAAGGAGCATCCCAATTATCTAAACGAGAGGATTTAAAAACACATATAATTATCTATGGTTCAGGATTTGGTATCAGATCTGATTTAAAAATGATTCTTGGGTAAGAAAAAGTTTCAGATCAGGAGTTTAGTGACTTGGTCAAACTCAAGACAAAATTTTCTCAGGCTTGACTGAACAGTGGAGTTTTACTGGCCAGTTAGTAGCCTAGTTATTAGGAGAAATAACACCCAATGTTTTTAGAGTTTAAATAAAGGTGGCTCTCTCTGTTAATTAAGAAATGTATGCTATTTGAATTTTCAACTGATGAAATCATGTTATTCAAGGAAATTGTTGCTGCATTTTACTCAAGGTTATATAATCTAGACCATTTGAACCTGTCTAAAGCAGCTCATGAAATTCCCACTAACTGAGAGATGTGGCATTAAAAACTGAGGTGGGAGCAAGTTAAACCAGAGCTCTAACATCCCCACAGCACTCACAATAACTAAGCAAATGAGTTTCTGTGGACTGGATCTGGCCACAAGCCGATCCAGGTGGGAACAGAAGGAACGCGTTTCTCCGCCCCCACTTCTTCTAAAGCCCCCGGGGAGGAAAGGTAGTTTAGAAATGGGGCTGCAATTTTTTTCATTTTTTTCTGGAAGATGTATTTATTTATTTTGGCCTGAGATAGATCTGAACCGGGTTACCTCAAAATGGATGTTGCTTATGCAATGTGAAGTAGCAGTAAATGCCTGTGTGTTCCTCTGTAGTAGCCGTGCCATAGAAAACACAGACTGGTCAGCAAGTATTCCTGTTTCATTAATCTTCCAGCAGCTACTTGTGCCGGCCGCTCTGCATATATATTATCGTTTTTAATAGGACCGCATCGATTCAAGTGGTCGCTGTGTATGACTTACTCTTAAATAATACAATTTGCCTGTGTGTTCCAGGACAGGATGCAATAAATATTGCATACTAACCCTGCTTTATGTATTTTGTTTTGCTTCTCTACTGTATTTGCTGTTGGCTCTTCTTCTCTGGATGCTATTTGATGTAAACAGGTTTTTCAGGTAGAGCTGAAGTCTAAGCAGGCATCATTTATTCCCAATTCTCACACTCCTCCTGTTTTCATGTCCACTGTGCTAATTTAGCAAAAAAAAAAAAAAAAAGGGATATTTCACCTACTTAAAAAAAGAAATCATAATTTTGCATCCAACTCAAATGGTAACTGGACTGAACTTATATAATGCTTTTCCAATCATTTTGACCACTCAAACGCTCACACATTTATACACTGATACGCAGATCAGTAGGCAATTTGGGGTTAAGTGCCTTGCCCAGGGGCACATCGACATGTGGCAGGAGGAAGCTGGAATCAAACCTACAACCTTCCGATCACAAGTCGACTACAGAGTCTATGGTTTTTCGCCATTGAAAGCCAACGTTTAAGATGACTTCAGTGGAATATCCCTTTAAATGTCTCTCCTTCACACCACTGTGTTTGCACTCTGACACCTGGAGCTCCTCTTGGACATTCAACAGATCTTTCACTGCTTTTTGTCATTGCAGGTACCCATCAGCACAGCTATAACCATGTGGCTCTAGGTAGCCCCACACGCACACCTAAGAATGGTAAGAAAAAGTGACTGAAGTGACTTCTTGGCTCAGCTCTGTGTTCGAGAGGCAGCTCTCGGAAAAAGACGGGCGGGGAAACCCGGTGAATCTCTCCTCCCTTTCAGTTTCGCTCCGTATGCAGTGCCTTGCAAAAGTATCCATATCCCTTGGGGTTTTCCTAGCTTTTTGTCACATTACAATAGCAAGCTGCAACTTATTTTATTGGGCTTTTATGAAGCAGACATATGGGAAAACTGGTGCATAATAAGCACTAGAGCCCACCTGTGGGTCATTAAATCGCAGTATGAATGCAGCTGTGCAGTAAAGGCTTCAGACATTTGGTGGACAATATTGCAAGCAGGATTATGAAGACCACGGAATGCTGCAGACAGGTCAGGCAGAAAGCAGGGCTTAGGTTATGAAGGAATTAGCCAAGCTTTAAGACACCTACCACTAGGAAACTTTATAAAATTTAAAAAACATGGCCAGAGAAACCACCAAAAAGCTAAGAAAATATCTCTGGAGGAGCAGTGGAAACCTACAGCTCAGGTGGGAGAACCATTTGTCAGGACAACTATTAGTCTTATTTTGCACAGATTTAGCCTAGAGGTCACATTTGTCAAACTCAAGGCCCCGGGGGGGCAAATTCAGCCTGCCATAAGGTTTTATGTGGCCCTGTAGACTCTAGAGAGTCACAGAAATGCATGACTAGAACTTTTAAGGTAACAATTGTGTGCCTATATATTTTTGTCAGATTAAAACTTGCCTTAAAACCCCGTCAGACCTCAAGTCCACAGGAATGGACATGATGGATTTCTGGGTTTAAGCAAATACAAAAAAGTTCTAAATCTGAACTTGGGTATGGGTGAGCGTCATGCGTTGCATCTACAAATTGTGACATGTTCGAGCGGAGTGCGAATACTTTTCCAAGGCACCGTAAACGTAAAAAAAGGAGGCTCTTTTTCTGTTGGAGAATCTTGGGAGCTTCACGGTCTCCATTTCTTCTTCTGTTCTTCAAACAAAGCACAACTGGCTGGGATTGAACTCGATGTTCTTTCCAGGTCGTCCCGTGGTGACAGGCTGTGTGGAAGCCTCACTGTAACCCGCTGTGATCCCAAGTAACAAAAGTTATCACCAAAACTCGATAGAAGAGAAGCAACACCACAAGTCCTTTTTTGTTATTACTGATGTCATTCAGCTGTCAAGTCTAAATTGTTCTTGTGAGGGTTGCCGAGGCTGGTCCGGGATTGCAGACTCCCACGTTTAAAGACGTAGCAGAAAAGCCCAGAATGAACAGCAAAGAGCCACCGATCTGAGTACAAACCCCGCCGTTTAGATTTGGTTTGTTTAATTTTCTTCTTATATATTTCATTAAAAGTAGAAAACAAGAAAAAATATTTCAAGTATGCAGGAAACGCGTCTGACGTCTTGCAGTCAGAGCGGCTCTTTCCTTTTGTGGACATAATTGACCATATGGCGTAGACACACTCACCCAGATAAGCAAGCCACACATTGGGAACAAATGCCTGGAGATCTGTGGGAAACATGAAAAATCCATTTCAACAACATATCTAACACAGCCACTTTGATCACAGTCTGGCTAAAATCCTTTCGCATTTCAGCATGCAGTGTGTTTCCCAGATAAAACCCAATGTTCCGAGCCTCTCCGCGGCCCACTACTGACACAACCGGAGCACGCCGCTCTACATCACACGCACAAAATGGCAAATCGGGCACAGACTCCGGAACCGGAGCCTCCGGAGGCGAAGGCTGAATTCATCAGAATAATTGTTTGTGGGAGGATTTTCTGCACTGGTCATGCTGAATGTGGAGAAGGTTTGTGTGCGGTGTGTTTTCTGCCCCCTCTTGCCATCAACATGTTTCTGAAAACACTACTGTTGTGTTTTTTTTTTGTTGTTGTTGTTATTTTTACTTGGGTTTGGTAGCTCACCGATCATTGAGACGTGGTAAGTCATACATACATATTTGATTTGATATAAGTGTTTCTTCACGCCATTTGATCACGCATACTGTACATCCTCCACACACCCCCCCTCGCGTTTCTGTCCTCCTTTCTTCCACATTGGCTGGTGTGTTTTGTTTTGTTTTCAGACCTGATTTAAGTAGATTTGAAAGCCCGTTTGATCCCGCTCCGACGGGAAACTTTCGGGGTTTGTCATGTGGTTTCAAATACTGGGTTCAAACTATTTTTAAATTTCCTGTGATTGCAAATGCGCAACCCAAATCGAGGTTTTAAGTTGCGACTTAAATCTTTCTTACTACCAACAAATTCTACGACTGAGTTTGTCATTTTTTTGTGGACAAAGCCACAACTGGTAAAAATGCTACAGTTTCATATTTACGCCAAAATCTAAGAAAAAAACACATAACTTGGCCAAAAACAGCAGGAACCGCTGTGACCAGAGGTGGGGACTCGAGTCACATGACTTGGACTCGAGTCAGACTCGAGTCGTTAAAATCACGACTTGAGACTTGACTTGAAAAAAATGCTCAAAGACTCGGACTTGACTTTGACTTTCATGCCATTGACTTGGGACTTGACTCGACTTGAAGCTGTTTACTTGAAAAGACTTGATATTT
>CAEFZY010058314.1:0-31405 GCA_903066815.1 Brachyrhaphis roseni
AAACTTTTTATAAGGTCTGGAGCAGGGGACTCTGCACATTTTGTTTGCAGGTCAGATATGGCACTAGATAGGGTAAGACTTTTTTGTGTGGTTGTTTTTCTAAAATATGCTGAGTAGGCTATTATCTCCCCCCGCAAGTATGCCTTACATGTCTCCCAAATTGTTGCAGCAGATACATCTGGAGTAACATTAGAGGAGACAAACAGGTCTAAACGGTCATTCATAGTTTTGACAAAAACAGGATCATTGAGGAAAACTGAATTAAAACGCCACAGAGATTGTGAAACAAGTTTGCCCCGGAGAGAGAGATCCAAGATGACAGGAGAATTATAGCAACATGACCTCACTGAGGCAGTAGGAAGGTCACCACCTACATTAAGCCCAACTCTTCTGGCCCCTACCACAGGGGGGCCTCACAAGTAATGAGTCTATGTCTCCTTTTCGGGCTGTGCCTGGCCAGGCTAATGGGTGAAAGCCCTGCCATCAGGCACTCGCCAACCTGGTCTGGTTCCAGAGTGGGACCCCGGACATCATTCTGGCAAGAGAACACTGTTTTGATTCGTGGAAATCATCATGAGGGGTCTATTATGTTCTTTGAAATGCATTTATGGCTAATTTTTATGCATACATTTTTATTTTCAAAAATAAGTCGAAAACCAATGGAAAAATATGGAAATACTTAGAATTGTACAAAAATTCAAATAATCAAAGTGATACATATGAAGGCAATAATGGATTCCTGATCCATGTATGTTAAATATCCTTGATTAATCCTTCATTGTTGCTAATAGCTAGACACTAATAGAGAAAGTTGTTCATCAGGATCCCAAATGAAGTGTCTTGCTTTGAGCACTGTAGTTATTAATGTGTAGTGTTAGACTATTCACTATATGCTCCTAACTAGCTAGCTAGTTATGCATCTTCTCTATAAGTTTTCTGCGGCGCCTTCTACAGTCAGGAGGAACAATGTACCTTAGTCGAGAAAGATAGATATTAATGCTAAAGTGCGTATCTGTATTCTTTTTGAGATTTTTTTTTTGTTTTGTTTTTTTTTCCAATTCTTAGCAAATTCCTGCAGATGGGTCATCAGTAGCCATAGGTTGGTATTTGTAAGTACCTGTGCTAAAGCAAAAAACACTGTCTGCGGCTGAAAGACATGGTTCATGACAACTCACATTTCTCTATTGCCTGTGTGTGTGAGGTGTGTGCAATGGTATGGGGGTGGTGACTGAAAGCTTTGCAGACAAAAGGAGAGTTCAATACACTCGACAAGGGTCTCTAAAAATTTTAAAAGCTCCCTTTCCGAGGTCGATTGGGGTTCTGAAAGCCCTTCGAGTTCCCTGTGTGAGTTTAAAATAACACGTTTTGTGATGCTTGTCCTCCTCACAGGCTCTTTCTCTGTTAGGAGACCAGTAGAGTAGAGTAGTGGTCACTGAACCTTAAAGCTTTTAACTCATAAATCAGCAAAACCTCTGAGCCTATCACTTAATAAGGTATTTTGAAATTAAACAAGACCATAATGACCACTCTTTTAGTTTTCTTAATTGCTGCTGACTTTCTCTTCTACTTAAAATTATGACATTGGTTAGGTAATTTGAAGTTCACCTACGTTGTGTTTCACAACTGGAGTTCACCAAAGAGGAAGCAAAAATGCATGGTTTGTAATTTTGAATTGTCCCATTGTGGTCAAATATTGTTACGTCCATGTTCTACTCCTCACACATTTTGAAATTCTCTTTTGGGTTCTTGTTATTTGTTTACAATTAAAGGTCAAAATCTGATATGCATATATCCAAAGGAATATCTGGCTGTGAACATGTAGCTCCAAAAGTTTGCAGTCATCCCACTCTGGTAAGGATCTTTGAACAAATGTGTAAGGCTAATGTTAGTTTTCTGTCTCTAGCTTTTAGTAACCAAGCTCCAGAGATATGGGAGCCCTGTTCTCTTTGTTGTTCCAATTATTTTTAACTGGCCGGTACTAATAGAGAGAGTTGTTCATCAGGTTTCCAAATGAAGTGCCTTGCTTTGAGCACTATAGTTATTAATGTGTAGTGCTAGACTATTCACTACATGCTTCTTTCTAAGAATGTGTAGAAAATATTAAAAGTTAATGTCTAAATCAAAGCAAAGCAATTCAATAGAAATGAATTCACCACCTATATACATATAACTTAAAATTTATTGCACAATCAAGAAGCATTTGATTGTGAAAGTATGTACTTTGTACAGCTAATTATTATCATTAATGCTATATTTTATTGTTTTCATATTTTTATGTTAAGTGACTACTTTCTGGATTAGTATCCCAATCTGTCCAATAAAACAGATGGTTGTTATCATGAAGTGCAGACATAGTGACATAACAGAGTTGTTATTCTTGCTGTCATTAGAGCAGCACTTTTTTGTTTCAGGTTGTAAATAGTGATTAAGTATGCCTGATGCTAAATCCTTCTATAAGGCAAAACTAAACCTAAAACCTAAATATCATAGTCATTTAAAGGTCAATTTGGAATTAAAGAAATCAATTTTGTGAAGGTCTTTTGGCAGAAAATATACATGCATGTAGCAACCTTTGAAGTCATACATATAAGTCTGCTGGAATATGTTTGGGGGCATTGTGAGGGGTCACATGGTGCACAAAACCTCCTCTGACTGATTTTAAATTTCGTGAAAAAGGGTTTTGCAGACATTGCATCACATCTGTCTGTGTAAAGACATGCTAAGCACATGCAGATTTCCATCCTGTACGAGCACAGACGATGTTACATAAACACAAATCCTGTGTCTGACTTCCTCACACTGCCACCTTTTCTGATCAGACTTCAGACGGCATATCAAGGGAGCTGGCATGTTTTTTTTCTTTTAATGCATTTCATTACTCATATTTTCTCCACCAGACTGGATGTCATGCTGTCAAGTCTATTTCTTTTCCATTTGCGCTTTAAATGAGATGCTTCTACATTATAAAAATAGCAAAATTTAAATGTGTTTAGTCCTCTTCAGGTCACAGACGTTTGGGAATTAGAAGGCGCTACCTCTCCTATAAAGTATATTATTTTCAAAGTTTAAAATTGGAATTACTTTTATTAAGTTATTAATTAAAATAACTTGTAACAGTTAAAATGTATTGTACATATTACATATAGTATGGTCAAAGTACTTGGCTGAAGTTCATTAATATACAGTTAAATATGGGTAACCTCAGGAATATAACTTAAGATTAACTTTAAATTTGATTATAAATCAGTTATTTAAGACAACACAAAACAACGTTTTATCAGGAGCGCCTATCAGTAGTAGCTATTGCATTATGTGCACAGGTAGATGTGGGAGCTGTCTTCTTTGTGGAAAGTATTTAAGGATGGAGAGGAAAACCTTCATGAAACTGAAGAAAACCTATTTCATTAAGTGAATTAAAGCAGAAGAAGTGAATGAATGGTGTGACACATCATCATTTCAAGATAAAAGAAGCTTTGTTCTTGAAACACAAGAGTCACATGAGGGCTCGTGTTATCAGGAAATCTTTTTTTTTCTTTTAAAATGACTAAGTATGCTTCCTAACAATGTCAAAACAATGTGTTTTTTTTTATTAGCGTATTGACTTTGTAATGAACCAGTTAATATTACAGAGACATTCCTCTTAAGAGCTCCCCTGTAGTGTTTTCACAGCTGAGAGAATAAAAATAGGCTTTTTTTTTTGATTTGCCTCTATTATTAAACATATCACATCTCAGCAGTGCATTGTCTCTTGCCAGCCCTGGCAGCAGGTCTCAAGCGCAGTGGAAAATCATCTCTCCCAAGAGTTTTACATTCTGAAAATCTGCAGCATAAACCAAATAGGACATCCTCTGTTGTTATTTTGGTGCCTGCATAACCTTCGTGATTTGGCTCAATGATTCTCTCAGCCGAATCTTTCAGTGCTGGGTGGGGGCATTGAAAGCTTTGGAAACCTGTTAGACTTACCTTTAACTGAATGCTGCCTTTTTTATTTACTTATTGAGGTAATTCACTGTTGGGCAACCAAGTTAAAGCTAGGATATACTATTTGAGAACATTTTTATAATGACTATTTATAATGACTAAATAAAAATATGAATATTTTTAACTGACCATCTGCACATGCAGACCATCAGCTGATTTCTAAATGATTTAATTTACATAGAGCTGTCATGACTAGAGGGCACAGCTCCAACAGTCAGTCAAAAAAGGGCTTTTTAAAAGGGCACAATCATTTCTTCCAATTTTTTTCCCCATGTTAATTCTGCTATTTTTTAAATTTCAACTTTCATCAATAAATGAAATCTTTATTTCAAATTTGGATTTTTTATTTACTCCTATAATCTTTGTGTTATAACAAAGTTTGTTTAATTTCATTATAACTTTAAGTGTCTCACACTAACTGTCTCAGTGTGAGACACTTTAATGTCTCACACTGAGGCATTCAATTGTGACCAATTCCAAAAACTGAAAGTCTGTAAAAGGACAAATACTCTGTCAGCACTGCAGATGGATGGCTACAACAATTCAAGAGTATAAAGTCTTCAAATAAAAATATATTCTTTTTATATACAGGTCCACAACAAAACCCTGCATCATGTCCACACATTTACAGATTTTGTGGAAAGCCTTTACTCAACTAATATCCCTTATGCCAACTTATATTGTCTTGCAAGACTGTTGACGGTGGCAATCCTGTGTGGCGTTTGGACATTATTTGTGTGCATGTGTGTTTTCTCTGGGTTCTCTTTCCGAAAGCGAAGAAGTTGGACATTCCATGTTGCCCTCTGTATATTTGATAATTTGTTTGCCTCATGTTGACTTAGTGGTGAACTGACAAAGTTTACATGCTTTCTCCCCCTTGTGGCGATGGATCTAGACTCCTGCAGCAGTTAATAGAGAAACCTTTAGCAAGAAAGCAGAAAGGCTGAGGGAAGGATGCCGGTGTTCTTTGTATTTTTAAGAGACTCTTTGGACCTTTAGTCTCGTTGAGCAGCTACAGCCCACAACCCCAAGTTGGCAGTGATGATAAAGCAGAATAGATGAACCTCCTGACAACCTGGGGTTTTTAATAACTGCTTTTATATTCTTAAAATTTATTAATCTACATGTTTTATGGTGCAATAAAGTTTACAGTTTTAAGCCTATTGTCACTATGTCCCACATGCTGCTTTGGGCCACTCTGACTCCCCATTAGAAACCCAACTCAACTTTAGAAAAAAGTTGTGTTATCCCGACGAGGGCTATAACATTATGTCTCGGATATGCTCAAGATAGATAACTTTTTAATCTCAGTTCACACACAGAGAATGAAAAGCAGTGGTAAACCATCTTATTTAGCAATATTGGGTATTTACATAAACACTTCTAAAATTATTTGTGCTAATGTAGCTTTGCTGTGAGGTCAGAGATAATTAATGACCCATCTTGTATAGAAAGAAAATTAAGGTTAACAATTTATCTGCACAGTTTAACATGAGCCTTGAAAATAAAATTCTAATGTAGATAGGAGGTAGAGTCCATCAAGTTAGGTTCAAACTTTCACACATACACACACACGCATTGCCTATTAAAACCTTTCAATCCATGCAGGTACATTACAGCATTTATGCAACTGAGATACAATCACAACCAACATAAAACAATAGAATTGAAGTAATCACAATATAGTATAAAACATTTCATTCTTTATTTAAAGACCTTCAGATTACAGCTACTTTTAATACTAGATTGAGAAAAGTTTGCTCCAGATGTTTGTTAGGTTTCTTTTATGTGTTGTGTTTTTAAAGTCACCTCACAGCATCTCAGTGGGTTCAGGGTCTATTCTTTGACTCAGAAAAAAAACAAAAACATTTCCACTGTTGCCTTAATTATATACACTGAGCTTTTACTGCAAAGAGATGAAATAACAATGTATGTCTGCAAGCTGCCAGAATTAGTTCTTTGACTTGCAGAATTTGTTTACAGTGAGAATTTAGCTGCTATGGTGAATTATAATCAGACTGAACTGTTGGATGCTGGTTTGTTAGGCAATTTGAGTTCATATAGACTTCAGTTTAACTGCATATAAAATCTTCTCTACATGAACTCAAATTGCAGCTGGAGGTTGTAGAATTCCTCTGGGTTAGCTACTGAAATCTAAGTTCTGGATTCCTTCTCCCTCTCTAGCAACTTTCTCCTTGAATTTCAGCTGCCTTGTGCTTGTATCTTGTTTTCCATTCACCCTTTTTGTTAAATTTGTCAGTTTCAGCCATGGGAATAAACAAGAATGCAGTACAAGGCAGAACACAACTGAAAAGGAAAAGTTGTGCAAGCGATAGATCCTTTACAAAACTTTTGAAATACAAAAGGAGGCAATCTCCACAAATGTCTGGCAGTTTGAGTGTTAAGCTGTTGATCAGAATGAGTCACAACAACAAATAACAAAGACAATCCTTTTTAATTAAAAAGCTTTCAGGAGCTCACAAAAGAAATGCAGTGCACCAGTGAAGGTGCTTCAGTATGCACCAACATCCTTTCAGAAACATTCAGTCGTGTTTGTCATCTATTATTTAATGACTCCACAGTTATAAAAAGAAATTACACTGAGCAGTGTCACTTAGTGTTTGTTCTTCTGTTGGAGTGCCATAATGGATATGCAGTAAAATATTTAATCGTGTTTTGTGATAATTAAGTTTAACAGAAAAGATGACATAGATGCTTTGTTCACCACTTATACCTGTTAACCTGTGAATTGTATAAATGAGGCCTTTTTGCAAACACCTGCTCTGATTATCTCCAGTATGCAGGAGACTAACAGAGGAATTTTGCATATGGATGAACTGGGCATCTAAGTGTAAATGATAAAAACTTGAGCTACTTTAGGTTTTTAATTATCCGCGTATTTGTTTATGTTTGACAGCTAATTGCATTGTCTAGTGCTCAGTGGGATTTAGCAAACACAACGTTTCATAACAGAAATAATCCGAGCAGGAAACCACCTCAGCATTAATCCTTCCAGAAAGGACAAATTAATTAGCTCTAAAGGTTCCATCTCTTTGATGTGTTCAGGATTTTTTTATTATTTTTTTTTATTTTAGCAATCCTTCACCTTTCACACTGGTACAGAAAACCAATGCACATCATGTGAATGTCAGTGGCTGGTGTAACTATTTTTGAATATCAGATCATCTCTGTGCATTCTGTGCACCCTTTTGACATTTTTGTCCGTTTCCATCCAATGCTTATTTACAGAAATGACACCCAGCAAGAACTCTATTGTACAGTGTGTTCTAATTAAAAATGATTCCTCTAAACATCTAATGAATAAAACATCTACAGAATCTGAGTGTATGGTGTGTGACGTGTAGAAAAGTATAGAGGGTGACTGACACCATCTGATTCTCTATTTTGTTCTCAGTTAGTGAAATCACTCTGTTTCTAACCTTTAGAGTTGAATTACGGTCTGCATTTTAATTACCTATAGTATCGACAGACTCTGAGTCTAATTAAATGTAGCTTTTTTGAAATGGTGTGTATTTTAAGTATTATGAACTAGACAGGTGAATTTATGCAGCATGGCTTACGTAGGTAGTTTTATGGTGAGTTTTGTTTTATTAAAACTGGGTACCAGGTTTTTATGAAGCAGCATATAAAAAAACTAAACAAAGACATCAGTTTAAAATTTGTAGCATTTTTTTTACTTTTATAAAGCTATGATTTCAAAGCTGTCAATGATTTGAAGTCATTTTAATGACTTCCCAAAGAAAGTCTCAGGGTAACTGGAGTTTTATATGCTTGAAGCATGGAGAAATAATGTTTCTCCTCCCTCATATTTTCGCTGTGATCTGCAGATCAAATGGTTAAATAATAGAGCTTACATTTTTTCTATGCCTATTGCTGCAAATGATCATGCTAAGCATCTCAAGAAAACAATATAGCAAGGTCCAAGGGTACCACGTTTCACAGGTCAGTATAACATCTTAGTAAAAAGATGGTGGGCATGTGGGAAGTAAGTCAGTTATGCTAGCCTGACTTTGACAACCTTAAGCTTTTCCCTCCATTGTAGTAACACCTGTCCTACCTCAGTTCATCTGTTTCTTTTTGTGTGTCAGTTTTCTCGAGGTGTTGTCCTTCAGTACTGGTTACTTATCCTTTGAGACCATTGCTATCCTGGTCCTAACCATATGGTTCATGTGGTGTCCTTTGGTAAGACACTAAATGTCCTGAGATTGGTTTTGATGGAGAAATTCTGTTGATTTATCACATGTCAGTGATAAATCAACAGATTTATGGTGTTAATATCTGCCCTTTGTGTTCCCGAGGTGCATACAATGCCCTCTTGCCTTTGGAGGATTAATAAAAGGACCTTGTAAATGAAAGTGGCAAGCATAACCTTGAAATGTTTACTAGCAAACAAAAAACAAAAACCTCTTAAAGCAGCTGGAGAAGAAGGGTTTAATAACATTGATTTACATATAAGTAAGAAATAGACAGGTTTTGTTACAGCAATAATGTCTTCTTAAGAATTAAGAATTAGCAGACCCAAAGATGCATTTAAGATAGAAAAGGATATTTAACTTAAAAAGTCTCCAATCATTGGATTTAAGTCACAGCGTCAATGTTTTTTTGTCTGTGCTGCTACTGAATGGACTCTTACTCCCATTTTCATCAAAAACGTAGCCAATATAATGCATTTAAGATATATCTGAAAATAAATTCATTTAAAAAGATAAAAATAAAATGTATAAATGTAAATAAAATGTATTTTATTTAAAAAATACATTCGCAATAAAGTGTAAGGTTGGTTGAATGACATTATAGTTGGAATGTTCACACCAAGAGTACAAAAGATAAAAATAATGTTAATATAATCATTAAGATACAATAATAACTTTGCTTCAAGTCTTAATTCTGATGCAATCACTCGTTCTCGGCAAATACAGGGGGACAGTAGAAACAATTTATTTTCAACAGAGTGAAACCTCCAGCACAACCATCCTGCGCCTTGTGTGTGGGGCAAAATATTGATAAAAAAAAAAAGAACAAGTTATAGAAACAATGCAACCATTACGGCAAAAGTCATGAGAAACTCGATGAAAGCAAAACAAATAAATTTAAAATTAGAAGTTTGTTACAACATGATTTGCAATTTATGTTTAGATAAAACGTCTTGCCAGGAAATTTTTGCTTTTCTGCCAAAATGTTAGGAAGCAGGTGCTAAACAGGCAGCTGATAAAGGCTGAGCTTTTATTTATGTTTTCTGGTTGACCATATTGTACTTACACTGCACCTAGAGCAGGGCCAGCTCCAGAGTTTCTTTGATAAACTGAGTGCTGAGGTTATGACCTGCCGCAGGAGTCGACACACAAAAAGTAAGGCAATGCCAGTGTAAGTAGAAAGCATACACAGTTTTCTTTCTGCAAACGACAAAAGAAAATATGCAATATGATGTCTTGCATGTACCTAAATGGTTGGTGTATTTCTCTATGCACATTTTAAACAGCTTGAATGTCCAAAATAAGAATATGGGAAATGTATATACTAATTGATGTATTAAAAGTACTTTCCCACTTTCAAGCAGTACTCTAACAGAACAATACCCTACAAAAGTAAGTCACTTAAGACATTTTACTATGTAATATAATACAATTAACATGAGAACAATTTAGTTTGAACAATTGTACATTATTAAGTTATCCTAGTCTTACTATTATTAATTGACCAAATAATTTGTCAAACATCAAAGCAGTAAATAACTACTCAAACATCATCATTGTAGATAACTGCAATAAAGTCTCCTCCAATAACATAAATAAGCAGTCTTTGATTTGCAGACTTAATAGTATATATGTGAAGCTAATACAGAACCCAGCAATTCCTTCTTAATGTACAATTTGCTAGAATCAATGACTGATTTATCCCTCACAGTCTATCATTTGTCCTCCTCTATAAGCTGTGTACGATCCCTTTCCGGAGAGTGAATAGTGGATTCGGCTGTAAGGCCTAAATCCCATCTCTCAGCCAAGCACGTGTTAATACAATGAGATTTGTGAGCCCCTCGCTACAAGAAACAAGCCGAAGCCAGGGAGAGCCAGCCATCCAAACCAAATGACTCAACTCTCTGGAGTGCTATGTGCTGTCAGCATGAAGGATGCCATCCTGATTTGTTTTGATTAGTGAGCATAAATTTGTGGGAAACAAAGTGAGGACAGAAAGAGGAGGATTCCCTGGTTCAAGTGTGTGTGCAGCACAGCCTGACCACAGTCTTGCATGAAACACCTGACGATGTTTTCCACTGAAAGGTGTGAAGGACAATTAGGAGCATTACAAGTCAGACACTTTTTTGTTTCTTTGGAAGCCCCGAACAAATCATGCCGAATCTGCTTCATGTCAGAAACGACCTTCTAACGCTGCTGTCAGCTGCCACCAAACCCATTACAAGACAGATCATCTTTGGAGATGAGAAGTCACCCCTTCCTCTGATGACCCTCTTCGAAAGTGACACGTCCCAGAAGCCCCCTTCTGTCCTTGTGCATGCAGCCCAAGTTCTGAAAGACAGCACAATTGTTAGTTTTGTGTTTGCCGCTAAAGCAAGTGGCTTTGCCAAGTTTTTACTATAAAAAAACTATTTTTGTTGACTACGAGAGAAACATTAAAGAAGGTCATGGATTTAATCTACTTTATATATATATCACACTTATTGTGCCTAGCAAAAATACACATTAACCTTGAACTTTATTGCACAGTGCCCGCCTATCTAGGGGGATTTTGTGATTTTGTGATAGACCAACAAAGCATTGTTTATATTTTTATAATGAACGAAAAATGAATGGGATGCAAAAGATTTTACATAAAGACATTAATGCTTTTACAGCTGCCTCTTGCCCAGATTGGTGCTGTAAATGAAAACTATTTCTCACCTGGTTAAGTAACGATTCAATAAATTAACAGTAGGATATCCATTTATATTCAGTTCTTGAAGTCAATATTTTGCCAAACCACTTTTGCTGCTGCAGCTTTTTTGCAGAGTGTTTCTAAGAGTGTCACAAACCTGGGTAAAATTTATCCATTCTCCTTTGCAAATGTAGCTTAAAATCAGACAGACTAGCTGGAAAAGTTTTGTCACAAATCTTCAGTGTGAATAAAGTCTGGACTTGGTCATTTAACACCTGGATATGCCTTGATTGAAACACAAACCAGCCCCGCAGCACAATGATGCCTACAGCATGTTTCAGTACAGGAATGGTGTAATTTCGTTTGATGTGCCCTTTTACTATGAAAGGGCAGATGTCATTCGTGTGTGTGATTGACTCAGTTTCTAAAGCTCACTTTTGGTTTCGCCTCAGCAGAGTATCTTCTACAACATGTTTGATGTATCCCTGCATGACAAGTGGTGACAAATGTAGGGGTTATAAAACAGTTTCACATAAGAGAAGAGAAAAACATTAAGCAGCATACTATTGTTTTGTATTATTTTTGCTTGATTTGATTATTTTTAGTATGTGGAAAATGTAAATGAAAAACACCATAATTCACTTCTCTATTGCAATAAAATTTATGAAAAAAGGGGCATTATTGTTGAGGAGCCAGGGATCTAAAATTTATTATTCTAGTCTAACGAGATAAAACCTATAGAATGATGCCATACAATAATAATGTCTAAGGCATCTTCTTGGAGTGGTACGTATTAGAATGTTATGGTTTTAGAAGCTATTTATCGATCATGTCTCAATTGATTATGTTTGACTTGGTGTAAGGGAAACGTGTTTCCTTTTGCCCGTCCATTACAACACTAGAAGTGACAGAAGTGTCTGTTCTTCACTATTCACCTTCACAGTGCTGTAACTCCAACAGGACTTGTTTTCTTTCAGCTAAGGTTCCATCTAATTTTCCAAAGCTTTAGTAATTACTAGCTGAAGCTTTTAAAGGGAGGTTAAATTGCAAAATCACGTTTTTTATGCTTTATGTCATAAAAACATAAAGCATAAAAAATAATGGAATAATGATGGTACGTTATTCCATCATCAATAACGGAGTGCAATTTTATTCTTTTAGGCATGTTTGATGAATCCTTGAATCTCCCAGCAGCAATTAAGAAATACTTGGTAGAACTGTGGTTCTGCTAAGCTCATCATACAAGCTACAAGGCTCCTAAAAATGGTTATAATTGGCATCAATGGATAGCATGATGTGATGATATGCTGAAGTGGAGAAATGATAGGAGGTTGCTAAAGAGACATAGGCCAATTTCAAGATGTCAGATGCGGCTGTAATGCAAAGTCAACTTTAATTTAAGTTGTCTTAGATATATATGGCATCTTCATAATAACTAAAGGTAACGTAGTTACATGATTGTGTTATAAAATGACATTATATGCATAGCTCCATTGTGTTGAAGCTCCCTGCTGGATATTAACAGTGCCATCTCATTCATAATTCCTATGACACTTAAAGGAGTCCAAAAACTTTTAACAGCTTGTGACACTTTTTTTTTTTTTCTCAGATTTAGGTCAACCCTCCCAATGAAGTAGCTGTAGTTTTTATTCTCATAAATCTGGTCCAGTACTTACTTTTCCAAATAGAGGACCCATTTCAGAAATTTCAAAGTTTTCATTGTCATGAGATATGGCAATAATAAATGTATGTGTTTTTAAAATTCAGCTTTTCTACATTCTATTTATAGCTTTTCTACGTATATGTAAATTTTTTGCTGAGCATTTAAACCAGTTTCATGAGCCTTTTTGAGTTTACTTGAGATTGGTTATTTAAAAGAATCTTCTGTTTATACAGCAGCGAGTCCTTATGAGAATACACAAGTGAATAAGCTCAAAATGGATCAATTATTTAGATGATTATGCAGATTTGATCATTTTTGTGACCAACTCTCCACAAAAATTTAACTACAAAGGAAGCCAAGCTGACAAACCGGTTTAAGCACAAAATTCTCAATTATGACTTTTTTTTTGCATTTCATGAAGCTATTTCCTTTTTAAGTAATTTAAAAATAGCATTTTCTCTGTTTGATAATTTGAAAAATTCAGCTGTGACAAAATAAAAAGTGAAGACAAGATATCTGAGAGGCATCAGTTCCTTTGTCTCTGTGCAGTAGATGTTTGTATGTGGAATTACATGATAAGAGTTGCCTGGAACTGAAGGAGGATAATTATCCGTTTTCTAATGTCACTTTAAGTACACTCACACTGACTCGTACTAGTTTAAGCCGACGATGAAGTTATTTCTGGGACACTTTTCAACCTGTTTTGGAGTTTTGGCATAGCTGTGCAAATTGGCTGGTGGCTCAAGGCTCAGGGGGATGTGCAATTCTTTAATGATCACCATCAAGACGCCTCTCAGGATGAGAGACAAGAGACTGCTCACTCTGGCAACGCCGAACAGCTTCTCTCCAGGACTGTGTCCCCATTTCCTCATCTGTGAAATAAAATCAAAACACATCTGTGAGGGTTCACCACTTACACTGAAGAGCTGGAACATCTGCCATTTGA
The DNA here is from genome assembly GCA_903066815.1 of Brachyrhaphis roseni. Lineage (NCBI taxonomy): Eukaryota > Metazoa > Chordata > Actinopteri > Cyprinodontiformes > Poeciliidae > Brachyrhaphis > Brachyrhaphis roseni. The sequence continues at coordinate 13,482 of CAEFZY010058314.1, forward strand.
AGCTTCTGTTTTTGCTCACGGCCCATCTGCTCCTCAGCTATAATAGACATCTCCATTGTGATTTTATTGAGCATGTCATTGACAGGCCAATGGTCACTGAGCCAAAACTTACTGGTGCTGCATCCAACTGGTCTCAGAGAAGGCCGATAGAAGTGTAAATAGCAGCCAATCAACACAAAGTCAAACTTTTGTAGTCATTTTTAATATAAGCAGCATTTATCTAACAACTGAAGGTAACATAGTTACTATAAAATTGCACTCTGGCTCGAAAACACATAATAATGGCCCTATAGCCTAAGAGACAGTTTCTGAAACACAGAAAGATTTGTGAACTCGGGTGTAAAACCTATTACATAGTTTTTTACAAACTAATAAACTCTTGGCGATTGTGCTAAATCAGTGTTTTGAAATAGTCAATTCGTAATCATGCAGCCTATTTGTTAGTAGAATTATTGTTACTCATCCTTATTTCTTAGCCTTTATATTTGTTTGTTTCTTTGCCTCAGCTAATCAAGAGGGAACAGTGTACTAATAAATGTAATTATTTTCTGAGACTCTTTCATGATCACTAATATTATTTAAAATAGCCTAATATGCCTATGCTCATGAGTGTGGCCATTTGAATCTTTATACACAGTGCTGAGGTCATGTGCTCTGTCTGCTTTAACTAAATTAAAACAAAAAACAAACACAGTGATGATTAAATGTTGGAAATAAACTCAAAGAAGGAAAACACATATGGCATCAGTTAATATTGAGAGCTCTATATTAAAAACATATTTTAGAACAAAACACTTGTGGACTTAAAACATGTCATCTGCCACCTTTATTTTATCATCAGAAAAGAAAAAGGCTGTGAAGTCAGTTTACCTCATAAACTCAACGCTGAGTTCATTATAAGAGACAAATTATCATCAACTGGGAATTTCTGACCTTATGGCTCCAGATTTATCTGTATCTGTAGCTAATGAGGCTTTGATACAGCGTAGTTCACGTGCATGTCACTGAACACATGGCCGTTCATTAATTTACAGATGGAGAGACTGAATTTAAAAAGAAAATGCTTTTGGCTGAGCAGTTACAGCCTGCTACCAGGAAAAGATTGAGTCAATTCAGTATTTTTGAGCTCTAAAGCTGCGATATCCTAATAAAAGAACATTTTAAAATTAGGCATGCACAAATGTAAAACAACATTTGGCTGGTGTTTCATGAGAAGAACCTGACAGGAAATGATTCAACTTTTAAAGACATAAAGTGCAAGGAAATTAAACAGCTTCTATGTTCATATTTTTTCTAGCTAAAAAGTCTGTTCTGACAAGCTGAAGGAAACCTTTTGTGCAAGGAAATCCCAGCATATTGAGAAGAACTGATGAAACATTGCAGTCCAATGTTGTGATTGCAAAAGCAGCTGGAAAGACAAACAGTAAATTACCAGCAGATGAAATCTACCTTATGTACAGCATGTGCATAATTATTTATGAATGGCACAGAGTGTGCATCTTGAATCCTAGCCTAGGAATGAGCTTCTGCTGTCAGTTTAGCTAAGAAAGAGTGCTGGCAGTATTTCAGAATTGAAAATTGACACATCAAATCTGAGTGTCTTAAATTGATTCAGGCAGAATTACTTTTTCATATTGTGGTGGAGATTGGAGAATATTGACTGTCAGCAGGCATTGGCATTGACTTTGATATTTCTGCTGCTGTTACATCAGCTTCTGTAAGCATAAACTGGTGACAGATTTGCAGTAATTATTTGAACCCTCCATGATGGTGTCATGATCTTTAGAAGTCTGTTTATATGTTCTGCATTATTTTGGAATTTATATTCTGCCTCCTTTCTTCTGTGTGGTGTGTCATTCATGTCTTCACTTTTCTCAGTTTTACTTCAGTTACAGCTGCACTCAGCTTTGAATCAAACACCTTCTCCTACTTCAATTATTAACCCTGTAGGTTAAATGCCACACAGTCAGATCTTGGTCAGATCACACTGTTATTAATACCAGTATGTTTTCTTGTGTTTCTCTTGCAATGTATTATTTTGAATTACCTCATGAACTTGATGTTTTTTGTAAACATCTGAATTTCCTTTGATGAGTAAAACTGAATATTGACACATTTAACCGTGTCTCCTGCCTACTCCATGCTGTACACCATTGAATGACAGGTGATTTCTTGATCTGGTATTTGGTGACGTTACTGCTGCTTTTTGCCATCTTGTTCAGTAAGACATAACCCAACAATTTTGTTACTCCTCTGCTTTATACCATAGAGGGGTTTGCTTGGTCCATGTGCTCCAGTAAAAAAAAAAAAGCCAGAATTTCCAGCTGTTCAAGGATAATTTTCTTGTTTTTGTGATTTTGTTGTAGTCTGGGTACTGCCTTCCATGCTATTCTGCTTGAATAAAATCTCACATCCCAGCTCAGTCTGGGGTCTCTCCCATTCAGTTGGATTCCTCAGCAAACAGAAGGAGACATTGTGAACAGCGACATCTATTCTCTTCACTGTATTAGAATTGCAGTCTGAATGCAGTTTTAGCAATGGCAGCATAAGAAGTGAAAGATGTTCAGTCAAATATTGCATTCAGCTCGACACTTCCCTCTTCACAGTGGAGAATGGTTATTTCTAGTCAGCTTTATAGCACTGAATTGATGCATTATATAGACGTCATGGGCAAAAATTAGCAATTGCATAACAATCTCAACAGAGTTCACAACTCCAGAAAGCAATCGTTTCTCAGTAGCTGAGAGCCCTGAGCAAAGTTTAGTACAATGGGCTGCTTTTACCAGGCTAGATTTTTCCTTTTTGTAGATACTTTGTGTCTACAAATGACACTTAATAATTAAGAGTCATTTGGGAGCCGAAAGAGTTGGCTCTTCTTTGAGAATAGTGCTACAAGAGCCGGCACTCGGAAAAGAGCTCTCTCTTCTCTCTTCTACAAACAGCATCATCGGCAAAATTAGTATTACTATTTTTAAAGGTGTGTATCACAGTAATGTTGTTATCCTTTGGAGGGATGAGGTATCAGACAAATAACTCTGTTTCTTGTGTTGATTTCAACCTCTCTACATGTGTAACTTTAGAATAAAATCTGAATGTATTGAATGTACTAACTTTTGCAGATAAACTCCAAAACATGCAGGCTGCTTTTATTTTCCATGACCTCACCTGTTTTAAGATACAATACTCTAGATGTGGACGATGATGGATAGCTTTGAACCCTCGGAGGCTCGCCTGTCATTCTGGAAAAGGTAAGCTCTTTATCTTCTAATGACTGTGTCTTCTGTCTTCCAGCGATGAGGAGGAGGAGGAGAAGGAGGCGGCACGCAGGCACCCTGGAGTAAATGACCGCTTAGAGGACTGTTGACATCTTCATAAAACAGTGGGTGTGAGCTAAGGTGCTGGCGGTGGGGACTTTGAAAATGGCATGATCAGAGTAACCTTTAATAACTGTGGGAAGGCTTCTCTTCTAAGGGCCGGAGGGCGTTTTAAGTTCTCAATGTCTTATTTCACAGAGTTTGCAAAATCACAGAGTTTGTGAGTACTCGCAACATAAAAACTCTGAGCTGTCCATTGTGAACAAAATATTAGATTTGGGGAAAAAAATCCACAGCCAAATATTTTCCTATGAGAATTAAAGGGAGAATTGATCAGGATGCATATCAAGCGAAGGTAAACTAGCAGGTGGTGAATAATGGCGGAGGAGACGGTAACTAAAGTAGTTGTAAAAGTTAAAAATAGCATTGTAAAGACTCTATGTGAAAAGGCAGGGATCTTTTCAGCATGATAAATGATCCTATCTCCTCCGAACACAATTTAAAGATCACTTAGTCTTTTATGAAAAGCCTGTAGGGGACTGAGATAATTACAGACCGGAAATCAATTCTGCTCATGTAAAATGTATAATTAACTGTTTAGCTGTGGCACAGGGGGAACTGCTTTCCAAATTATTACATCCATGGACCATAAAAAACATTAAAGTATATGTTCATATCAGATGACAGTTTAATAGACTGAAACTGAAGTCATTTTAAAAACAGTGTAGAGGCCATATCTAAATGTCGACCATGTAACTGGCTTACAAACTATTCTCATTGATTTCAACTTTCTTGACGAAACACGTCATCTATGTTGGTTTCACGCCGTCCTCAGGGTAAGACATGATTTTCTGGGCTTCATGTTTGTACAGACATGAGTTTTATCCAATTCAGAAAAAATGTTAATGAAATGGATAGCAAAGAAAATAACATTTAATTGCAGCGCTTTGCGAAAAATATAGGCTTGTGCATTATTGGTCAGTGACTGACACAGTGTGACTTGATACACAGCCAACATTTCATTCATTTTAGTCACATAAACAGAAAAAACAATATCCCTCAATACATTTAACCCACAATCTTGATGCAGTGAGATTCACTACTTTTACGGTACAGAAAATGTGACTCAGTGCCTGTCTGTATTATGTGACTAGACAAAGAAAATAAATACTTTACAGCTGAATATACCTATTTACAATGTTTCACCAAAACGCCTTGTCTATCAATCCTAGTGCCATTTTGTAACACATCAGTTGCAATTGTGCACTAAACAATGAAATTGAAGCAGTTTTTAATCCAACCAAAAAGCTTGGAAATGATAGGATCATGCCTTTTGTGAATCAAGCATATGTCCCTGACATGTACCTGGTTTTTCATAAACTTCTTTAAAAAAAATGCATCAAACTAGTTGGTGTTAATTGATCCATTTAGAGACCAAAAATGCCAGGATGTCAGAGTTTTGATTCATTCAAACAACAAGAAGAGAAAATATCTGATGGTTCAGTAACTTGACCTTTCCGAGCACCAGCCAGCGCCAATCAAGGAAATATTGTTATCAAGGAAATATTGTTATCAAGGAAGTGGTGTATCTCTAATTACAACTTTTGTACAGCAATGAAGATATTAAATTAATTATAGCTGATCATCAATCAAGCTTAGAAGAACATCTCTTTTGAAGATTGACGATAGCTTAGTCTATTAATGTTTCACTTGCTTTACTTAAAATAAATCTCAGCTGTTTTTGGACTCAGCCTCCGTCTCATTCTTGTCGCCATCGTCTCACTCCTCTTGAATAAATCTGAGAGGAGCGTTTCACGCAGCCTGTCAGCACAATCACACGATTGCTGCTCATATTTCCACCACCATTCACACGCTGTCGTGCACACATAGAACAGAGACGCAGGTTAAGTGATTTGTGTCCTTCGGAGAGTGTGCCGTGTGTTGCCAACTGTCTGAGTGTTTGATTGCTCCATTGGAATATGTCTGAAGAAACTGATTATGCTGCATCAGAGAGAAACTCATTATGAATTATGGATGAATCTTTCTCTCTCATGTGGTGATGAAATTCTGCTGAGCGATTTCACTAAGAATAACATTGTTTACAGAGTCGGAGGATCCTTGGGTGGTCTTTTCATCGGTCTTTGAGCTTTGCAATTATTTTTTTTAATCTGCTCAACTTCAGTACTGTGGTTTAATTAACACTAATACTGTATGAAAAAGAAGCACGTGCAGCTCATATATTGGTTTTGTGGGGTTGTAGAAGTGGCATAATGTGCCACTGTGGAGAAGAAACAGACTGCACTTTTTTTTTTAAATGAGATGTTCTCACACTTCCTGTTGGCCCTGTAAAATAAGATTCATATTAACAGTAATATAACGTGCAGTGTCAGAGCTAGTTCAATTTGAAATATGTCTTACTGCAAAATCTAATTTGTTAGGTATATTGTTAAATTTCTACCTGAACTGGCCTGGCGTTACATCCTCTGAAGGCCTTTCTTGGTCTTTGAAGATCTTATTTTATTTGATGACCTGACCTGTGTTTCTCACTAAAATGAATATTTTTAGCTCTTATGAGAAGTTTTCCAGTTAGATTTTCCAAATAATCTGATTACTATTAATTAATAGTAATTGCACAGTGACTGGATGAGAAACTTTAATTTACTACTGGTTTGAAAATATTTTTTAGATTTACACAGAACAAAATTTTCTGATTTATTTCATAAAATGTTGAAAAAATATAACACTTCAGAGTCTCCAGCATATATGCTGAAACGACTTTGATGTTTGCCTTTAGTTCAGTGTACATCCAGAGTAGGGTTTTGGGTTGTTGTGTCTCAATTATGTCTATTTGTGCATAACGTATCATGTTTTTATTGATCTTTTCAGAGAAAACCATGTTTCTCATCTGGATGCTGCCAACCAGGGCTTCAATTCTCATTCCACGCCCACTAAGCAGTGAAGAAGGTTTTAAAGCCACAAAGATAAGAAAGTGTTATTTTTTTATAAACCAGACAGCAACAATAAGTGTAAAGAGAAGGAAATAAATCAAGAGGAAATGAACAAAGTTAAAGACGTCAGTGCTTACTGATGGGAGGAAGGAAAGATGAATCCATATAAGCACACCAAAGACTTGGTGTCAGGCAGCAGAGCGACTGCACCCGGGACAGAGTGATAAAGGCGTCTCTATCTGCAGTAAAGACTTTGCTCATTCTGCTGTCTGGATAAGGCAGAGCAGAGAATGCTTACAGCTGTGCTCTCTCCTAATCTGAGGAAACTAAAGTCATCATTGCTCAGCCTTTAAACTTTGTTTTGTTTGGAGAGAGGCAAATATATGAGTATGTACTTTTGTTATACACCCTATTTCCCATTCAACCAAAACAAAAATGAAATGCAGAATTAAAAGAGCTGATTGTATTTGTCTCTCCCAACAAATAAAGTTGTACTTTAAGAAACAAGCTTAACAAATGCAGTAAAGTTTTCACTGCTTTTGAATGTTTTACCTTTTTCTTGTGTGTGCTTTGGTTTGTTGTCTTTACAATCAGTTGAGTCAACAACATTTAGTTAGTTAGCTTTGCACATCTGGAAGTCTGTTGAATTAGGTTAGTCACTGTACAGTGGGTGAATTTCTATGCCTTTTTTCCCCTGCAAATTTACATTTTTCATTATTTTGCAGAAATTAGTTTTTACTTTGAAATTAAAGGGTTTTTGTCATTTTTTGTGTGTGTGTTTAGAAGAGGCACATTCTGTTGATGAATAATTTGTAAAACAATCCAAGGGGTTGAATACTTTTTATAGACACTGTAGGTGAAGCAATTACTAACTTCCATTTTTCTTAACAGAATTCTTAAAGTTTTTTAATCATTTGGAAAGTATTTTTCTTCCCCACTTCATTATCAATTTCTGAATAAAGGAAGACAAAGAAAAAGGTTACGAACTGAGTCTTCCATTACTAATCAAATCAGTTCTCAATTTTAATAAGCACTCACACCATTTCACTATTATGTTGGAGTGAGTATGGTCCTGGTAATGAATTAATGCTGGCTTCCTTATAAATCAGGATTAGCTCAACATTGACTTCTGCTGCAACTAATTTGTAATGAAGCAGCTCTCATTCATACTAACAGGGACATATAGTATTATTGCTATATGTTGTCTTAACAAGCAATCGTCACAGCAAAGTACATTTCTGAGTAGGTCCATGATATTTTTCTCAACATTCAAGTGATTCAATACTTTTATTTTGTGTGTAATTTAAAACAAGATGTGGTATAAATTGCAACAGTTTAATTTATTGCTTTTTAGATGTGTTGTAAAAATAGAATGTAAACATTTTGTGTCATATTTAGGAATTATTTTAACTGAGTTTTAAAATAAAACAGTTGAACACCATATATATATTTATTTGTCTCTGGCTTAATATCTTTTTTTTTCCCCAGTTTTTGTTATTACGTGTTGCTGTGTGCCTGAGGGAGATGGGTTTATGTCTGAATGAACACGGGGCTGAGTGATGAAAAGCTTTAGCACGAGATGTAAACCCATACCATTTTAAACAAATAGAATAATCCATTTGCCTAAACACTGTTCGACTGAATAAATCACCTATTTAGACAGTTTAAAAAGGTCGATTTAGAGATTAGTTACAATAACTGCAGTTAATGCATGACTGGAGTGAAGAAAAGTGATCAGTTTGGCCTCCATCTTCCTAAACTTCTTGCTCTTTCTCTATTTCTTTAATGTTAAATCCCTGCATTGTAGAGATAGCTCAGGATAACCAAAGCCAGCTTATGCATTGGTATGTGCTTCCAGTACTTTTAGATCTATTGTACCTTGCAGTATTGCCTTGGGATTTCCTAGAATAAGCTGCTGGTGGATGGAAGGATTCCTAGGTTTCCCTCATGGATCTCTTACGTCCACAAAGCATGTAAGTGGAAGGCAATGAATGGACGGATTTCCCATATCCATCAACTAATGGTCAAAGCCATTGGGTAGTGTGAGCTGTGAAGAAAAACGCTGCAAGAAACATTGCTTCTTTATCTTATTTAGCCACTTTTTTATCTTATTTAGCTGGAAAAGCCTTTCCAAGTCTATAGCTTATCTTAAGATCTACAACTGCTTTGTGTGTTGAAAAGAAAAAAGAACATCTTTGGTGTGCAGCATTTGACCCTCAATAATCCTAATATTTAACATAAAGTAAGCTCTCAGACTGCAGAGACCAAAACTACTTTTCTCTCGCTCTTTCTCTGTGTCTTTAATGTTAAATCCCTGCATTGTCTTAGTTATTTAAGGATTCCGGGGGAGAATTGCAGCAGTTCATGAACCTGTCTGATGAAAAAGAGGATGTTAATATGGTCTCGCAAGGAAGCAGGGAGACAGAAAGCAGCAATCTCAAGGTGACCCCAACAAACCTCCATAAATATTTTATTAAAGCCTGCAAAACTCATGCCACGAAGCATCAGCACTATTAACATGCATACATATGTTCTTTTGGACACCTAAAATCCTGAACATTTTTAGACACATTAAGTGACACATTTCCCTGCTTCTCTTTGGGGCTCCCTGTGGGTCGACTTCATTATCTGCTTCTCCCTGAAAGGCTTAGCTTGCTGCAGAGCTCCGACTGGTGCAGTAGGTTTCACTGACACCAGGAAAGAAATGCCTTTGGCGTTTCAAAGTGATGCATGACTTCCCTTTTTATTTCTGTCTCCACTTTTAATCTCTGAAAATCACAGACTGTCAGTCAGCATTTAGTCCTCCTCCAACTTGACCAGAAAATGTCAAATCTGCAAAAAGTAGAGTAAAAACCAGATTTGCTCAGTAAAAAAAAAAAAAAAAGTGACAAGGGTTTCTGGGATCTTCATATCAGACTGAATCTGTTTGGCTGGTGGTTCAGACAGAATACAAATGATTTGTAATTTTCTTTGACATAAATAGTGTTTAGAAACAGTCTGCTTTGAGTTTAAACTTATCCAGAGCTATAGGGGTTCCTATATGTGAACAAAATCATAAAGTAAAAGAATAGATTAATTTTCAGGCACCTTAGCAGTCAAGCAACACGCCATAGTGGGCCTCCACCACCTTCCATGTGAATGCTGGCTAATTGCTGATAATAGCAATTATGTTTCAGGGAAACAGTAATTCTACTGCTCTACTTTTACAATAATACATACTTTGACACTTAAAAATAACGTAATATTGATACCCAGTATACATTGGCACATAATTAGGTAAAATTATCATGTGATTTCATTCATATTTTATGCTATCTCCAGAGCACGACAAGACGCATGATGGCCTCTGCTGTGCCTTAAAAGCAGCCTCATAAATCACCCAGCCATGAGATTATTTGTACTTCCTAAAAGCAGTAGTTAAATTTGACAAACGTCTAAAATTCAAGGATGTCAGAAAAATTTGCAGTCTGCAGCTCTGTTTTAAAGAGCAGAGCGCTAACGCTTCACTTCTAGTGCGCTAAAGCCCCTGTCCTGCAGCTATTATGCAAGACTGTTTCAACATACCTAATATAAACTAATGGATCATTAGCAAGCCTCTGCAAAACTGCATAGGATGCTGAGGAAGCATTTCAGATATTTTATTAAGGCATGACAAGGTAGAAATATAACTTAAAGTTGAAGGAAGGTGTCTCTAAAAGACAGAGCTGGGTGATCAGTGCTGCAAACCATTTTAATCCACTTTAGTAAAATTTTAAATCCATAGTTCTTAATTTTTTATAAGGCAAAAGACAAAATATAGTTGTTTTCTGTCATATCTGGTGGCATTTTGTAGGGTTTTTTTATTTATTTATTTTCATTTTAAAGCAAATTTAGCGTTTTCCTTGGTTAATGACAGTAAGGAGATTTTTATTAATTATGCAAATATTGAATGCAGTGCATTCCAATGAAATGTCCTCCCCAAGAAAAACATCTTTATATACTCAAACCTTTTTTTGTTTTGCAGACCAAACTGTCCAACACAAATTATTGCTGGGTCTGGACAGCTTACTGAGCATTTGGAGCCGTTGGAACATCAGACTTCCCCTCCAGGCGACACTGACAGTGTTCACTTCCAAAACAGTGTCAAGGGGAAATGTTGCGGAGCCACAGCAGCACACAAGCCTGACGAATCGTAGCAGCACCACAAAGCAGACATTAACAGCAATTACATGCAGATGAAAACATTTCTGCTCCCACCAGTGGAGCTTGTTGCTGCTGGGTGGATGTTAATGTTGTTGCTTTACTTGTTTAAAACCCTAATTCACAGGCGAAGTTTAATTTGTGATAAATGCGCAAAAATAAACATTGAAAAGCTATTTATTTCATCTGCAATGTAGATGTCTTTAGTTACAGAAGAACTTAGGCAGATATCTCGCAAGAGGAAATGACTAAACACCAAACAAATCATTTGTTTGCTGCCATTCATGAGCTAAGAATATGCCAATGTGTCTAATACAATGCTTGTTAATCTACCTATAACTTAACTTAACTTAACCAATTATTTTGGGTTCAGTGGAAATTCAATCTTAGATTGTAACCAAACAGACTGCCATTTCTGTTTACATGGAGAGATGTCTGAGTTTTTATTCTGTGTCTTGAAGAGTTTGTGTCAGCACAACTGATGCAGGTTCCTTGTTCACTAAAGCAACAACTGATCACCTTGTAAATAAAAGAGTTATTTATTTATGACAAAGGCAAAAGGAAGATTTGAGCAATAAACGTTAGTGCAAAGATCTCAATAAAACGGATGAAAGTAAAGCTTCTGTTTGACAAACAGGTAGTATATCACTGTCAGTCTATTTGATTCAGAGCTCATTTCCAAAACTTCTTTTTTTAAAGCATTATGGTGCATTCATAGAAGCTCTGGGTATTTGTCACAACTAGATAATGTTGGTGACATTATCTTGACATAACTTATTCATTGATTATTGTAGGATTAAAACTTGTTTTGTCATGGTTATAATTCACAAGTCTGTTGCCTCAAGTTAAGTTTTGAACATATTCAGTTAAGTCAACATAAGAAAATGTGTATAACATTGAAATGTAACATTAAGTAACATAATAGTGCATCAATACACCACTGCAGTAATCATTCCTAAATTTTCTTGTCAGACAACAGAAGCAGCAATCAGAATTGCATGGTCTTGAAAGAATAAGTTTTTTTTTTTTCAGAAAGTGGTTTCTAATAAAGGGTTTGCAAAAAAAAATGTGGTCAAATCTACAAAATATTTGTCTCCACTCAAATGGCTGCATAGCTATTTTAGGCTTTATCCATCCATCTATTGTCTATACCGGTTTATATTTGTAACCTCACTGAGAAGTTGGCACCTATCCCCAGCAGCAATTGGGTGGGAGGTAGGCTACACATTAGACCGGTCGCCAGGGGACACAGGAAAACAATCATACTGACACACACTCTGACCTGAAGGACAATTTCAAGAAACTAATAGATGTAACAGTCATGATTTTGTGCAGTTTGAGGAAGCCATTCCCAGAGAGAGCCCATGCAAGCATGAGAAGAACATGCAAAAGACACTAGATCCCCATTGCTATCAACTGTGCCACTGTGCAGCCCTTTATGTATGCCTCAGCAACAAGATGATATTGGAAGATTGCACTCTGTTTTCTATAAAAGACCCCCAAAAAGAAACAAACTCAGTCCAATAATTATGACATAAAGATAATATTTAATTTAATAAATGGACGTAGCCTTGATTTTACTGTCTCACATCTGTATAGGCACAGTTTTTTTGTTTTTTATATGTTGACCAGGCTAACATTTACCCAAAGCTATATTAAAAATGATGCCAGTATAATTTTTGGTTAATTGACTTCACTTGAGATGAAGATATTTGTTTCTTGGTTAGTTTGTATTGAAGCTTATTGTGTACATTACCCAAAATAACTTTATAATATATATGCTAAAATACACAACAAAAGTTGCTGCTTTCACAGCTACTTTTTTTTTCTCCCTTCCTACATTTGGCTAGCTAGGCTGCATTACAGTTTTGATTTTCTAAGCATACGTGATGTAATTTCCAACTAAGTAAGGCTAAAACAAAGTTTTTGGAAAGATAAAAAAAAATCAGTCACATTGGTGCACCTTGAAAAAGCATCATGTACACTTTAGGAAGTGTACCAACTTCTGATAAAATATAAGGCTTTCGCGATTCAAAAATATGAGACCTTGATAAATAATTTCAAAACTTCTTGCCTATTTCAAGTGGAAAAACCTATCAAAGGTATTCCAGGAAAATTCAAAAAGCCGCATTAACCTGGTTGCGTAAATGTGCATCACTCTCACCTCATACTTTGCTGAAGCACCTTTTGATGCAGTGTCAGCATTTTGTATTTTGAGAACACACCAGCCAACAAGGAGGTGTAGACTAAGAACTTGATCAGTCAATTCACACATAAACTTTCACACAGTGCAGAATAACTCTAGCATAGTCTAACATTTGGGCACTCTTTCTTTCATGCGTTGTTCCTGCCTGCCTGCTGCTCTCTGCCTCTGCTTGTTTCTTTTCAGCCCTTTTCCCACCCTATCAACCCTTTTGGACTGCGAGGTCAGAGACCTCACTTCCTGACATGCAGAAAACATGGAACAAACCGGGAAACCATCACTAGCATGTTAAATAGCATGATCATGGAGTGATGAGATCAGAGTCTATATGCTAAACTCACACTTCTACTTTATTGACTAATTATGTTTATTTGAAACATGTGAGTTTGAGAAATGTAATAATCGAGAAATAAGGCTAATGTGTCACGGTAAGGTTTTATTAATGTTTCCTTATGTGGATCTTTTATGTGAAGCCATAGTTTGCACAGAGGAGTAGAACAGGATCCCTACGATTTAATTGCACAATGTATCAGTCAGGAAACTGGTAAGGAAGGCAGCCAGGAGGCAGGCAGGAACACTGATGGAGTTGAATTGCCTTTCCAACTAGATGTGTTCGACAGTTGACAACAACCTCTTTTATTCTCCCTATGTCTGAGCAAATGGAGTTTAGCTACAAGAAAGGAGGATTTTATTTCAAAGGAAACATTCAGGCCCTGCTAAAATCTTAAGTTCTTGTTGGAGAATGTGTTATACTCCAGAGGTGCCAAAGTTTTCTTTATAGCCACCATTCCAAAATTGTGAGTTTCACTTGGTGTTTCTCACCAAAAGAATATATCAACCCAAATAAAATAGTGTGGTAGTAGCGTCATCCTCTGGGTTTATTATTTCTCGAAGGGAACTGACGTTGGTTGAAGAAAAAAACATTGTTGTTTGCGTCAGTATACGAATGGAGAGCTAAAGTTTTGAAATGGCCTACCTGACGTCCAGAACTAATGAGATAGAAAATCTGTGGAGTCACCTGAAGAAAAGTAAAATAATACAATCAAAAAGTGCAACGTTGATAAACTCCTTTCATAGGAAAATGCGACCAAATGATGAGTCAGCAAAATATTAGTTAAAGGGTGCCCACACTTATTCAACAAGTTGTTTTGTTTTTTTTTCCATCTAACACAATTTTGTTTTATAATTGGAATGTACAGGACATACGAAATATATATACCACACAGATGTCACTAAAGGTATTACTGCTACAAAATTTGGCTAAATATTATTCAAACAATTCAATACCTAACTAATTACCATCAATTATTTTATACTACACTATAGAGGAGCTCTGTTTGCACTGATGAAGAGTCACTCACCCCAACATGATGAATATTTGGAGTGATTAACTTGGCAGCAGAGTTTAACTTGTTCTCTGTTTAGTTGAGTATTTGATCACTTGGGGATACTCACTCAGTGGATTCAAACATCATTGTTTATTTCAAGTACTCTGACATGTTCTGTGTGTAGAACATGACATTGTAGTTGCTCAAAAAAATCTGAATTAGCCTTTTCTTAAAATAAATCGTGGGCTGATTTTTTTTTTTTTTCTAGTGAAGCAAAATGCCACTTAAAAATATCTACTGTGTTGTCATTTATGTATGTCTTAATTATTGATAAAAAGCTAACAACTGAACTTTTGCTGCTAAATTAAGCCTTAGATCCCAATTTTAAGAAAGATTTTACCTCATTATTCTTTCTTTTACAGACCTTACATATTTGCAAAGTCTTGTATTAATATTTTCTTTCATGTGTTTATACTGTGTGCTTTTTTATGTTTCTGTACATCTGAAGGACATCTCTTGGTGTTATGTTTGACATCTTTCAAATAATCTTTGTTAAAACCCTTGGACTTGTGTAACCACACATATCAGCCTCACCTTGAGTTTCTATGGTTCTCACGTCTGGCTTCGTCAGTCTGGAAATGACGTGTCACACACATCATTACCATGACAACGAATGTCTTCTGATAAAAATGTGACTCTGCGCACAAGCCAAAACCATTCGATGGTGTGCAGACATTTTGATTTCTTTCTGAAAATAGCAGCAGATGATGCCGCATGACACGACTGATGTGGATGAGCACATCACATCACTTCATGAATTCAAGCAGAATGTGGTGCAGCTAAACGGCAGTATTAAGATGAATCTCTGTTAGCAGATGATAAATGAAGCTTTCATAGCATCCTGATTTGTTTCTGTTTCCCTTCCTCAACCTGCCAGAATCGGGCAGGATCCGCTTTAAAATGCCAGTAATCTGCTTGAAAAATACTGTAGTTGTAGCTGGACCTATCTTGGCTGTCTTGCAGGTTTTTTCTTTTCATTTTCTGGATACATATCAAAACAATGTGGCATTTCAAAATGCTCCCAATATGACTAGTGCTGTCTCCTGAACACATGGGCCATCTTGAACAAACAAAGACTCTGCTCTCTGCCTATTTTTAACTTGTTATTTATAGGTAACCCAGGTTGCCCTGTTGAAACAGACTCTGTGAGGAGACAGAAATAAAAACTGTACTGCACTATGGACCACTAAAGAATAAGACATACATATACAGGATAAGGCAATGTGCTTTTATTTGTTGATATTGTTGTATATTCCAAAAGTAATTTTGCTGTTTTGTGCTTTAGTGATTATTTAAATCTAAATCATTCAGACTTGCTAACTTGGAGACAAACTGTTCATAAGCTCAATTTGTATATTCATTTTTAATAGATTAATCTACATACATTTTTCCTAAAAGATCAACAAAAAAAGTGAATTTCACATTGATTGGATTCCACAAAATAAACTGTAAATAAAAATTTTGATATTGAATTATATAACATTTCTCTTCTAGCATATATGTAACTGTAAAAAATAAGAGGATCAAAGTTTTATAATTGTCCAAAGTCAAACTTGTAGAATTTTGTGTATAATTTGTTGTCTTCATACACTTGAAGTCAGATTTAAATCATTTAAGAATTTGGCAAATATGAACAAATTTTCCTGTCTTGATATGTAAAACTCTAAAGCTGAAGGACCTCAAATTTCTCTCGTGCTAGTCATGTTTGTAGTTATTATTGTTCTATTTTAATAAAGTCATGTTTTACTGAAATGGACTAAATATATTTGCAGACAATTCAATTCACTTATATCCTTATAATATCGCTGTACATAGTCTTACTCATTTTAATCAAGGATAAAAATGAAGATGAATGCTTACTCAGTGTTTTAAATATAGACATTTGCTGACAGTGTCTCTCAGCTTTGGCTTTTTGTGACCGAACAAAACTGAGAAATATGGTTCCTGGGAGGCAAGAGGAAGATAAGCTCCCGCACTGTCAGCCAGTATTAATCCTAAACTTTATCATCCCCAATAAAGCAAAGTCCTTTTTACTGCATAATCTTCACGAAGAGCAAAAAATGTAGCGGTAGAGAGATGAGGCGGAAGAAGGGCAAAACAACTTTCTTTAAATTATATTAACTTAGTTTCCAAGTTAAAAATAAAACTTGAGCATCTCTGCCTGATATCTGAATTGTAAATCTACATTCAAACATTACTGATTTCCAATTTGTGCCCATGTATCTAAGGACACCGTGAAGTGATTTAACACAGGAGCCATTCAGGCTTCCCATCAGTTCTCAGAATATTTCTGTCTCAAATCAACAAAACAGGCTCCCAGGAACAGCATTTCTCTTCCTTTTTTTTTCCAGCTTTGTCCGCCTCTCACTGGCACAACATCCATCTTCTGATTTGTATGGGGAGACTGGCATCAGCAGAGAGGGATGAGCACTGATGTGTGGGATGAGCTGTGTGAGGAATATCACACTGAACCATGTCAGTCAGGGTAAAACGCAGACCACCGGCATGTCAAACAACCACATCTAGGGAATTTAAATCCATAAACGCGTCTCTGTTGGAAGCTCCTGCTGTGGTGTGGAGCCCTGCTCCTGCCTACCACCTGGAAATTTGAATAGGCTTCCTTATATACCAGTATCTTGATATAAGTGATATTGCTTTTGGTGTTTTTCTTCTTCATACAATCCTTTGGTGTTTTGTTTGAATAATTGGGGTTTTAATTGTTTCTACATTACTTTTCTGAAACATGTTAAGCCACTGAATACAAGGGAGGGTTTTATGGTTGAACACTGTCAATAATAAATATTGGAAGTTCTGATTAATCATAATCAAAGATCAGATAAGAATATAATATTGTCTTTTTTTATATAGTGCTTTTTTGACCACCCAAAGCACTTTACACACATTTATACACCAATCGGGGTTAAGCGCCTTGCCCAGAGGCACATTGACATGTGACAGGAGGAAGCTGGAATCGAACCTACTACCTTCCGATTGCAAGACGACTACTTTTACCACTCCGCCACAGTCGCCTCTTAGAAGAACTTTGACTTGTGATAAGCTTTTAAATAAAAAAAAACAAAAAAAAAAACGTTTGTCCTACACAAAAGACAAGGTCATAATTTAATTTAACATTTTGAGAGACGAGTTGGCTAGTTGAACTAGTTGATTTTCATTCATCATTATTTATAAACCACTTTATCAGTAACATAATAAAACATATTTTATTGTTTTAAGTGAAGCAAAATCAGCCTAAAATTAAATTCAGATGCAGGTTTTGGTTTAAAGCAATCTTGATTATTATTAGGTAGTTTCTTATAGATGCAAGTATGAATGCCTTAGTAGTTGTGTCCCAACTTCAATCTGATAATAATGACATTCTTTGAAAAATTAAATCTTAGAAAAAAACATTGAAGCTTGTCAAAATTTTAAAAAGCATTTGATTGCTGATTATGTACTTTGCAGAGCAAAACAAAACCAAGATATTTCTTTACATTTTACTTCTTCATTGGATTCTCAAGAAATTTTAAAATCCTTCATAAAGCCTTGAGAAATGTTGGTCAAAACCTCTTTAAAGGATTACTCAAAAAATCCCAAAAATCCAGACTGCTTGGGAACAAGTACCGTATTCTCCGGACTATAGAGCACACCTGATTATAAGCCAGTACATTTGTAAAGGAAAAAACATTTTGTACATACATAAGCTGCACCTGTCTATAAGCCGCATGTGCCTACATACAGACGGTACACAGAAAGAGTTTTCAAAGTTTTAGTAATATACCTTAGCTTTTCTTTCCAAACAGTGCCTGTGACGGCAGTAACACAGCAGCAACACGGTAGTAGCACAGCACTAACAGGGCTGGTTAAAAAACCATACCGGTAAAAGTCACTGAGA